>VZTO01009344.1:22400-111470 GCA_013400615.1 Syrrhaptes paradoxus | reverse complement strand
CCCAACTCTGCTGGACTCTGTTTAGCTTGTGTTCATTTTTCCCTAAGCAAAAACTTTGCATTTCTTGCTGCTTGTGCTCCTGGGACTGTTAAGACTGATGCTATTGTGAGATGTGCTGTTGGCAAGAGCAGCCCACATTCTTCAAGTTATTCTAGCACTGACATCTCTGCAGAAATCACATTATTTGCTGGGCAGGTGTATCCTCTGTGTTCCTAAATCCAAGGCTGGATTAAAACTATGTTAAGCTGAAGAGGTGTTTTTTCCTGGGGTTTGTAGAAAGGGCTCTTCCTACGGAGAGACCTGTCACAGATACAGACCAAGGGGGGATGCCGCCTACTCGAGAACGCTGACGGCATGTGCAGAGGAGCAGATGTTTTGGAGGCGATAGGATGGACAAAGGCAACAATTTCCTGTTCAAGATGGTTAATTTGCTGAGGAAGGTGGATTTAGGGCCAAAAGAGTAACAGCAGAAGAGTCCCGTGGGTGGTTTCTTGTGGTATTTTTCCAGAGGAGATGCTGATTTAATATTTCCTGTTGTTCAGTGTTGCAGAGGGATTCTCTGATTCCCAGGGCAGGAGAGTTCATGGTGCTGAGCCCTTGCTGAATGGTGCGCGGTGCGTGCTCTGCTCTGCCAGCAGGCGAGGGAGATGCTGCTGCCTGGTCCTCAAACTGGAAAACTGCTGAATTCATAAGGAGGGGGTCTAGAGGGCAGGGGCAGAGCTGTGGGGTATTGCCCTGGGAGCAGATGCTGTTTGGGGAGCTGGTTAGCAGGATAAGGTCGCAGCATGGGGTGTGAGCCGGCCGTGCAGCACCGTGAAGCTGCAGCTAGTGTTGAAGACAGTGAGTCCCTTGGTGTTTTACTGAGTTGCCTGTGGTCACCCTTGCAAGCAAATTCCCCTCCGCTAGGTAATGAGTTATCAGATCCAGACAGAGGAAGTCTCTCATCATTCTCTTCCTCTGAGGTAACTCAGATTTTTTGTCAATTAACTCGTTTTACAAACTGGAAGCACAGAATACAGGAGCAGTGGTTTAGAATCTCCTCCAAGTAGTACTCAAGCGGATGGAAACTTAATAGAGGTCAGATAGCTATGCCAGATTCCAACTATCCAAATTGGGTAGCTGACTTACAGCTTTCCTAAATCCCTTCTCAGATGTGAGCATCACTAAGTGGCTCAACCTAGACATCCCTGTTACAGTCACGTCTGGATAAAGCCACACGGAATATATGCTCCTGCAGCAGGGTCATAATCCCTTACCATTGCAAAAGAGCAAAAGTGGGCTGATATCATTTGCTCTTAATATATCTGCCACCTTGTAGTATTCATTTTGAACAGCTTTACATATGCCCTTCATATTCTGGTTGCATTTGGATTTACCAGAATTAAAGAGTTCTGGTTAAAAGGTACAGAATTGTAACAGTCCTGTCCGGTCCCTTATTTCCCGTAGTGGAGTTAAAGTTCATTTGTTTATGGCTGATCACGTTTTGTCAGCCTTCCAAGCAGCAAGTAGTGCTTGGCAGGGTGATGCTGAGACTGCGTGGGCCAAAAATTATAAATACCTTGAAATTAAGGTTGTATGCTCCCAATTTCAGTTTTTAGAGGGGGGAAAAAAGTATTGCTTCATGTTACAGAAGGAAAAGTGGAAGAAGTGGAGAAAATCCAGTCTTTCAGGCAAGGTTTGATCCAAGAAAGGAATCCAAACAAGTGCTGTCAGCTCGTGGCCTCTACAGACAGAGGCAATGCTGTAAGAAGACGTGAGCTCCGCAATGTACTCCTGTGTCCGGGGACTTGGCTCTGCTGATGCCAGAGCAGGGGGAGAAGGGGCCGGTGATAAGGTGAAGATGCTATTTCCAAAATGAGAAGCCTCCTCACCAAGAGGGATTAGATGACAAGGGCCTTTCGCACTGATTAAATTAAGATTTGGGGAGGAGATGGACAGGAATGGGTGTCCTCCATCGGTGACCTCCAGGAGCGGTGACAAGTCACAGAGAGGAGGGGGCATGCCGATCTGGAAAGAGTTTTTCCTGTAAATTCAGGATTGCAATGAAACCGAGGTGAGAGGAGGGCACACATTGTGTGACATTTAAGCCTGAGGAGTTTTGGGACACTCCAAGGTCATTCTGGAGTGTTGACTACCCGGATTTATCCCGTGGATGGACACCACCAAAGTTCTCACTGCTCCGCCGTGTCTCAGCGCCTCGCTTGTGAAACGGGGCTTGTAGCTGGAGATAAATTCATTATTGTTTGGAAGTCTCCTCACACATACATGTTAAAAAAGGACAGATACAAACCTGCAGAAAATTCTGGGCGAGAACTGTTGGAAAGAGATTTTAGTAGGAGCCAAGCAGTGATTTAAGGGAGAGATGATAGCAGGGATTAAGGAAGAGTTGAACTGATGTGTTCCTGCTTTATTAATTGGAAAAAGATCCTGGGGAAAAAAAAAAGAACAAACAACAAACCCACAGTATGTTTCTATCAGGAGCTGGCCACCAACGTTTAAGTACCCGCTTTGGTTTTGCCCTGTGGTGTGAGATAGCAGCCCCGTTGAGCAATATGTCCTAATTAATGTGTCAGTTCCCTCCTCTGGAACACAGAGATCAAAGGTTTTTAGAAAATGCTTCCTTCCCACATGGAGGGCTATTCCTGGTATTATTTTTGGAACTGGGGTTACCAGAAATTTTCCAGGAAGAAAATTGCAAATCTCAGTGCTCCACAGGCCATCTGCTTAATTTCTTTTTTTTTTTTTTTNTTTTTTTTTTTTTTTTTTTTTTAAATACATGAGACATTTTGGAGCCTGTATGTAATCAGACAGTCGTGTTGACTGATTCTGGCGTGTCGCAGAACAAACACCTTGTAGCCTGGACCAGATGTAGGGAGGCTAATGAGGTGTCTGTAACCAGAGTGTGAAAACCTTAAAGCTGCAGCAAAGGTTTGGAATTTGATACCTCTTGAGGTAATGGAAATTAGTGCTTTAGGCAGAAGAGAGAGTGCAGATTTGGGGAAAAAATGCTGTTAAAGGCAATGAAGTAGTTCATGAATTAGAAATGAAGGATGCTACTTTAAGACGTGAAGGCTGGCTGGAAAGGGAGGTCCCTGGAGAAGCTCTCATGGTGCTTCTTTAGATTTGTTTATTTTTGACTGTCAAGAAAACACAGCTTACAAACACGTAACTGAAATTGGTAGTTGGCTTTTACCTGGAGCATGATTTCATATCTCACACTGAGAGCCTGGGCGATGCTCGTGGGGATTGTGGTCTGAGCCTCTGTGCAGGGTCCGGGGCATGGGAGTGGGTGCTGTGGGGCCACGAGGGGTGACACGCTGCCACTTCTCCCCACTGGTCACACGGGGATGGAAATGGGGATGGATAGAAAAAGAGACACTTTTGGAAGCTCTCAAGGGATGCTGGATTTTATTCTGCCTTGGCAGGAGCAAGAAAACTCAACTTTGCAGCTGTGTGCAATCTCCTTCGACCACTATCAATCATGTTGACGTGCTTTGTCCTCCAGCCCCATAACTCATGCGTGGAACTGTTCTTGACCATCTTTTTCTGCTCACTCAATCTTTTGACATCTCCCTTGGAGCATGGCAGCCTGTTGGGTCGCACAAGTGGCATGGGCAGAGCTGGCTGGTCTCAGAGCTGGAGATGTGGCTTTGCCATCACCTCGCTGGTACTGGATCCTTGAAATGGGTCTGGTGGGGGGTGTCCCACCCCCCCCCCCCCCAGATAGCTGGGAGTCTGCATGCCATCATCTCAGTGCTAAGGCAGGTCCTCCGTGCTCCCCATGCTCACTGTCTCCTTGGGAACCAAACCCAAGGGCTGGTACCAGCTGGGGCAGACCGTGGGGTGCAGGATGTGCCTTGGAAATACAGGGAAAACCCACATGGCTTGGAATATCTTGCTAGCACCCAGGCATTGCGTGTGTTGCCAGCATCTAGACATATAGGAATAACTATTTTAAATCATCCTTCTGAGTTTCGGACTTTTGCTTTTCTTTGAGACAGGGCTCTTCATTCATCTTCCTTTGGGAAGCTCCGTATGTTTGTTTTCCTCTGGCCTGTTTGGCATGTTGAAGCAAAATGATGTGATTGACCTTCAGGGTTACGGATGAAGCGTCGTTTCCGATCCCCATTAATTTAGGATAGCTTCAGGAAAACCTCAGAAGCACGGTAGATATTACAGATAAAAGCAGAAGCTGAATGGCTTGAAGAGGTTTAGGACTTTGGAAATTTGTAAATATTCAGCTGAGGGAGATGCGGAGCATGTGTGTGTGATCGATTTACTGGGTGTCCTTGGCAACCTTCGCCCTCATTGGAGCAGAGGAGGAACAACCATTATTTTTTTTTTTAAAGAAAAAAAAACAGGAAATCTCTGAATTTTGCTTGCAGGTTCCCTGAACACATCGATCAGATGGCCTTGCTCTTACATCCTGGTGAAAGTCAAGGCACAGGAGGTGCAGAGCTGTGATGCTGCCGGGGAACCCGTGCCGGTGCGGCTGTTGCGTGCGGCTGGTTCCCAGCACATCCCAGCCCGAGCCTCGGATGCTGTCCTCCAGGCATCGTTCGCTGTGCAGCTGCTGAACGCTGGCTGTGGGAGAGTCACGCAGCATTTTTCTCAGGGCTTTTGGAACATGGTTTCAGCACCACGTGGGTGACATGAAATCCCTGGTTCCTGCTGGAGCAAGGAGGAAAGCTGGGTGCGATTCCCTGCTGCTGCAACAGGGTCCTCCCCATCTCCCTGATCTGTTAGGTCCCTCCCAGGGAGGTTCTGAGGAGGGGGCAGCAATCTCTGAATTCACCTCCAAAGGACTAGGGGAAGAACACCTCTCTCCCCTGCAATCTGCTGTAATAAATGTCAGCCCAGAGCTGGGCGTGGGACAGATGGGTCAATCGTCCAAGCCCTTGCTGAGAGGGACCCCTGTCCAACCCTAAATATTCAGCGAGGCTGTTCCTGTTCGGTCTCCTGGGCTCTGGGTTAACCAGCAGATAAACCCTTGCTTCTTGCAGCATCCCTGCCCCTGAGGAAGTCGAGGCTCTGGTGGAGCGGAGCCAGGGCAATGGCTCAGCGATGGCAGGCACGGGGTAATTAGCGACAAGGCTGTTTACATGTCCAGCTGCCTCTTTCTGACCCAGTGATTTGGCACTTTGAACACAGCTGCTGGTTTACTGCTGAAGCCAGCCTTTTCCCAAGGAACAGCAAGCTCAGCTGCGAGAGGACCGCTTAAAAAATGTGTTGCCTAATTGCTCTTGCTTAATTAAATGAAAGAGCATGCCAGCTCTGCATTCTGGCTGGGCTGGGGAAGGGAGGCAAGCGAAGCTGGGAGGGCGAAAGCTCAGAGGAAGCCTGGAGCAAAGTGGTTCTGTGCAGGTCTTCATGGTCTGCCAAACGCTGCTGAACTGTTTCACTGGGCTGCAAAGACTGTTGTAAAGTTTTCTTTCTCCTCTCCCTTGTTTTCTTCCCCACACAGAGCCAACTCCAAGAGCCAGCAGCTTGGTATGGGATAGATTGGAAGGGAACGTGCTGATTTTCTCCCAGCTGCATTGCTCTGATATCTAGACTCAGCAGTCGCGCTGCTCCCAGGTCTACAGCTCGTCTGCGTTACCTACGGCCGGGTGTCTCTGCACCCACGGGGATGCGCCTGGTGCTCCACCGTTATGACCCTTTGGCTGTAATTTAGTAGGATNTAAACATTTTATGACCTTGTGCTGCTGGAGGTAGGAAGGGCTTTGTAGTCGTGGTGTCTTCACCGCCTGTGTTCATCTCCTGGGAAGCTGGAGGCTGAGCCTGGCCGCGCTCTGCGGTGGGAAGTGCAAACAGGAAGGTGTTGATGTTCAAATTCATTCAGCCAGCTCCCAGCCAGCTCGTTTATAGCATTAACAGCCTGCTGCAATGGAAAGGCCGTGTTCAAGGGGAATATCCATACATGGGTCTTGGATGACAGGGCAGAGAGTGAGGATGGGAGTGAGCGAGCGTGCTCCTGTGCTGCCCGGAGATGGATGCGCGCACGCCTGAGTGAGTTCAGAGAGCGGCATCGATCCATCTGCAGAAATGCCCTGAGCTTCTGCGGTGGTTAAATGGCTGTTTAGACTTGGAAGGAAGTCTGGAACATCAGATCAAAGGTAGATGGACGAGGCTGTAGGTCTCTGCCATCTGCTAAACGCATCGCAGGTAGCAGGGCTGGCTGTGCCGTTACGGTCCCAGCTCAGAGGAGAATTCCCAGTGCTGGCGTTACATCCCAGCCCAAGTCTGCAGGCTGTGCTGTGCCACGGTAGGGTTTAATTCTTTTTCCAGACCACTTCTTAATCCACTTATTTTTTGGTAGGTGAGTTTGAACATAAATGGATATAATTAAATGTGTGTTTCCCAGTTGGACGAAGGCAGCTGGCCTGGAAGGAGGCGCAAAGGCTTTGAAACGAGCCCCTGTGAGGTGCTCTGATGCTCTTTTTGGAGTTAGTTGAGTATCCAGTGAAGAAGATGCCAGGGAAAATGTGGCTTAGACCCACATGAATTGCCTTCCTCCGCATCCTGCTGTTGGTTGTGGAAGTGTGTGGGACTCGGCAGGGGAGGTGGTGACAAAGTGGGTGTCTCTGGGATCTCGGTTGCTGCTTGTCCGTGGAGGTGTGTACGTGTCGTGCTGTTGCTGTAGATGTGTTGCGGTTGGATAATCTGATGAGGTGCTGAGTAAAGAGCTGTTAAGGTCAAGGAGTGTTGCTGTCATTCAGCATCATGCAGGATTTGCTCAACATGAGTGAGCTAATGAGCTACCTCAGTGAATGTGTCACCAGTCCAGGGCACCGACTGCGTATGACACGTGGTCACCAAACTCCTAACGGATGCTGCCAGGTCACAGAGACACAATGAAGTGAAAAAAAAAACCAAGTCAGAAGTCTAAGTTTCTTCTCAATTATTTCCTCACCCCAGTTTTCTGCAATTCCACTTAAGCAACATCTAAGTCTTCAAATTTAAGTGTTCTGATAGAGTCTGGTTCCCTGGTGTGTGCAGGGATGGGTCTGCACCTGTGTCTGAGCCCAGGGAAGAGGCGTAGTTCCACCCTGGTCTTTTCCAAGAACCCAATTTATTTGCCCATCATTTTGGGAGGTGAAATGGGATGTTGTTTCAGTGCCTGAGCTTTGTACTTTCAGAATTAGACTGGGAAGATTTTTTGTTGTTGTTATTATTAAATGCCCTGGAATCTTTAAAGGAAAAAAGCAAAAAATCGCCATCAAACCATCTCCCCAGAACGAGGTTCCTCCCTGCGGCTTTCTCCAGCATACTCCCACTCAGGCTGGTGCTAGATCAGCCTGACACTGGGGTGGCTCAGGGTGCTGCTGGGAGCAGGTCGATGGCCAGCCTGCGCATGGGGAACATGCTGTTGGCTCCAGTTCAGATCCTAGAAGGGAAAGTGCCTTAAGGGTAACGGATAGATAGGAGGCTGATACCCCAGAGGCGCTGGCCACTGCTGGCTGGTGGAAGCTGATGCATGTCTTAAGCTCTGGATTTTTTTTCTCATTTCATGCAGCCAATGCTAAGACATTCACGCACACTGAAGCAGCAGTGTAATGGTCATTCCTCAGGCTGCAGAGGAGCAGTTGTGTTGCAGCTGGCAGCTCCTAGGGTCTCTAGCATCTCTTGTCAGTGGGGCTGGGAGAAGGGGCAGGAGCAATGTTTGAGTTTTTGATGATGGGGGTTGTAGCTGGCTTGCTCTTTCCCTCCCTGTGGCAGCTCAGTGGGGACAGAAGCAGTTTGCTCACTCCCATGGTGACAGCAGCAACATCAGTGCTGCACGTGGAGATGGACCACAGCTGCTCCGGGCAGGTGAAAGATGAGAAACTGCTGCTGCAGCCTCTTAGGGCTCCCAGCAGGAATCCCGGAGCTGCTGCCTCAAAGCATCAAGGGGGGATGAGGGCAGGGGTTGGGGGTGCAGGGAAGCCATCAGCCCACGAGGAAGGGGAGCTCAGAGGTGGCCTGTTCCCTCGGTGGGAGCAGCAGGGCAGAGAGCGGAGTCAATATTTCCAGTCTTGGCTTTTTACACTTTATTACTGCTGCTTTCAGCAGACTTGTTTGGCAGGAGGAGCTGTAGGGGGGCTGCAAACAATGGCTCCTCACATTTTCCAGCTGTCAGATACTTAATGACATTAAGTCCTCAGCCCCCTGTTCTGTTATTTTATTTTATTTTTTTCTCTCTGAAAGCTCAGCTGAAGTGCTGCCAGCAGCCAGCTTGACCCAAATCCTGGCACCAATTGCTGGCCGTCACCTCCCAGGGGACCGGACCCGCTTTGCCGGGCTGTCCTCCAGCAGCACAGGGGCTGCTTGCTCCTAGGGAGCAAAGGGTGGAGCAGCTGGGGTGCAATGGGGGTCCCTGGTCTTTCCCTCCTCTTGAGGAGCTGGAAATGTGCATTAACTAGATGGATGCGTGGGAGGGAAGCTCCTTGGGAGCAAGGAAATAACTGTTTGTGTATGGGAAAGGCATGACTACTGAAAACAGCAAAAGCCATCCTTAGCATCCCAGAGAAGGGGAGGGCTCAGGGGTTAGCTCACTCCATCACCCTGCTCGCCCACAGCCACCATGTCCCTACCTTTAACCCTTTGTAGTCCCTTCCCTGCAAAGGCTGGCAGATTCAAGTCTCCTGGCAGCATCCCAGCCCTTGCACAGGTCGCTGGGCTGCAGGTTCAACAGAGCTCTGAGCAGGCTGAGGTTTGAGCCTCACAGCCTGGATGTTTCCAGTCGCTTTCTTGAGCCCTGCTGGTGCTGGTTTTAGGTTGAAGGGCAGCTGAGCTCTGGGGTGTGCTGCAGCCCAGTTTGTTTGGTTATTCTTGTGAATGAGCAATTTATAGTCACCCTTTCCTGGGGGTTAGGGTGATGGGAGAGGAGACACTCAGAGAGGAAAAATGAAAAAATACCTCTGGACTTTATCCAGCTCTTTGAATTCTGTAGCTGAGGTGCATCACACCAGCTCTAAACTGATCCTTTCCACCCAGCTTGGACTCCAGGCAGACAGTTTGCCCTTGCTATGATATGTGCATCCTGTATAAACGCATGGAGGTCTGTACAAACTTTGTACGCGGTTTGCATACTGTCACAACACGCCTGCTGCTGTGCACGAGCACGCTTGTGTGTTTAGGTGATAAGAGCTCTAAAGCTGTCAGGAAGCTGCGGGCTGGGAACATCATCCTGAAGATTTACAGTGCCCTTATCCCCCACTGCGGGGTACCTGCTGGGTATGTGATCTCATCTGCACACTGCTTCCCTCCCATCATGTGCTCTAGGGTTTGCACAGCATCTGCAGGAAAAAAAAAAAAGAGCTAATTTAGGAACATTCAAGAGAGTTGCAATTGGCTATTTCAAGTAATTCTTTGGTATTCCTGCTTTTATTTCTTTTTGCTGCCATAGCAGCAGGGAGTCACAAAAGATCAGCGCTTTAGTTTATCTGTGTAAAGGTGTGTTCCCAAACTCTCCCTGCCCCAGAGAGCCCAGGTGGGGTGTGATGGACCCAGCACGGGAGAGCCAAGGCATCGACATCTAGCAGTCCCAGGTGTCATTAAGCGCAGCAGCAAGGAGATGTCCGCTGCAGGCTCTGATTTCAGAGCTGGGAGCCTCTTGAGCCACAATTCATTATTGGGGTTAAATGCCCACCAAAAGCATTTTTGCTCCCCTTTGCACTGATGAAAGTGCACTTTAACAGCTCTCGGAGGTAGAAAGTGAGGATGGCCTTCCTCCAGCACACCCGAGTGGGCGAGAGGACCATCCGGCTCGTGGTTCCCAGCGGCTTGCTGTAGCTCGGAGGAGACACTTGCCAATTTACCAGCAATGCAAAGGCAGGAGCGTGGGAGGATTCCCGTGGGGTGGGGAGTAGGAGTTGATAGCTTGTACCTCACAGACCTCCCGATGTGCAAGAGAAAAACTTAAGTCTTAAGGGCACTTGAAGGCTCTCGTTCCTGCAGACACCACGTTATTCCAGTCCACTTCACCTGCGGCTTCTCCTTTTTGCACCGTTTCATTTTCTGCTTGACTGCCAATGAAAGCAATATGCCGGTTTGATATCATTAGTGGCAGAAAGGCCTCATCAGACCTTTTCTTTCCTTGACAATATCTGCCCTGCCCGCCTGGGAGCTGATCCAGCCTGCCTGGCCAGTCATGCAGCAGGATTTCCCAAGAGCTGTGGCACAGCATCCTCCTCCCTTTCCTGATGTTTGTCCCACTTACCAGGCACGAAGGGCTGTGGGAAAAAGGGAGCCTGACTTTTTTCATCTTTCTTACTCTGAACTGACACCTCCCCAAGTTATTAACTGGGCTATCACATCTCTGCCGTGGGCTGGAGCTTGGCAAAGAAGGTGTTCAGGCAAAGTGTGTGTGTGGGGGACAGGATATAATGGATTTTCCTGTAGGAAGCATCCTGGCTCAGGGATGTAAGCACAGGAAGAGGGCTCAGGTTTGACTTGGTTGTAACTGCCCTGGGATGTGTATCCTGTAATGACGGTGAACCCCAAAAGCAAGGGTCTACTTACTCCATCAGCTCAGGGGTGGTCCAGCCCCATTCACATGGCCAAGCCCACGTTCTGCTTGGCTTGCAAGCTCAACCCAAGTGACTCTTCCCAGCAGTCCCAATGGCAGCTTTTTACCTTAAAAGTCATCTGGGAGAATTAATAGGAGAGGTTCTGCGCTGGAAACTCTGGCTGCTGGTGCTTAGAGGTGCAATTAATTGCTGTGGTTTTATTTTGTGTGTTAAACCAGAAGTTATTTTGGCAAGTGCTGGAGTCGTAACATCTGGGTTTATGCTGAGAGCTAGGGCAGGTGAGGAGGAACGGCGCTTCCCTGACCAGGGCTGAGCTCACTCTGCACCTTGTCCTTGCTGGTGTTGAGCTGATGTGACCAGGTTCTGCTGGAAAGGCTCCCAGCTCTTCCCAGCACGTGTCCTGGCATCGTGCATACCCCAGCTGTGCCGCTGTGGGCTGGCATCACACTTGGTCACAGCCACTCTTATCCTTGTTTCTAACCTTTATTAGTAGCACATTATATGTATAATTTGCCTAAGCTGACATTGAGTCATCCCTGGAGGGGTTCAAGGCCAGGCTGGATGAGGCTTTGAGCAACCTGGGCTGATGGGAGGTGCCCCTGCCCATGGCAGGGGGTTGGAACTACATGATCTCTAAGGTCCCTTCCAACCCAAACCATCCTGTGACCTGAAAGACCAAAAAAATGGGGTCTGCCTTAAACCTTCCCTGCTTTAAAAGCAGGAAATTATCTTGGCAGTCTAATGCCAGCCTGAACCATCACCACCATGCCTCCAACTTTCTTCACAGCAACGTGATTTACGGGCAAGGCACTCGTCCTAGTTTCAGATTTTTTCCGTCAGTATTTGTGGGCTGAGCTTCACGCTGATCTGCTGCACCTCTGACCCCTTCTTGCCAGCTAAATGCATGGTTGGGAATTGTTAGGGTCACTCACTATGGTGCTCAAGTAAGAAAAATATGGATTTCTCCCTGGGAAACATAAAAAGTTCCCCTCTCCCCATCTGCAGATTCGATATAACCATCTCAGTCAGCTGTGAAGCTAAACCTTGGCCACAGAGTGCAGAAGGGACCCCTGTGCCCCAGCCTGGCCATGGTGATGCTCAGAGGTGGCCGTGCCTTCTGTGGGAGGGTCTGCGTGGCAAAGAAGGGAGAAGTGTTTGCTGGAGGGGAGCAGAGCTGTTGGCGGAGCACCACCCGGTCTGCCAGGGTGTAAGAAACAGCTGGATTTAATCTACCAAATTGAGAGAGGGGAGCAGCTTTGAAGGGCTTGGCAAACCTGGAGCATCTGGGTCTTGGACCACTTACTTTGAGCTCTGCTGAGCATCAGATTTGCCATTGACTGTAGTGATTGTGTCTTGATGCTGGGGGAAATGCTGAAGAGGGGCGTTTCACTCGGGTAGAAGAACAGGTCTCTTGGCCAGAGCCGATCTCTCTGTTGGTGGAGCATGGCGCCTCTCACGCTTTGCACACCCTTCTTCCCTGCAGGACCCAAACAAAGGAGAGCTGAGGAGGATTTTTCTTTCGTTTTGTTTCACCAGCTTTCTAATGTAAGTCTCCTTGTCACTTCCTGGCTCCAAAACCACTTTTTTGGTAGGGCCAGGAGAGTGAGTCATGGCCGTGGCCCCAGATGCTGCCTCCTGCTTTGGCCGGCAGCGCTGCAGTGGATTCTGAGCCGATCTGCTGGGGATGCTGGTGTGTGCCCGCCTGCTGCAGGGGATGGAGGTGCTCACCTGGAGCGGGGGAAGGCTTTCCTGGTATGGGTAGATGAAAAGCAAAAATGAATACACTTGCATATGAGCCCAGATCATTTCCTAACGTGTTGGTTTCCAGGGAGAGGGTTGTGTTNAGTGGATTCTGAGCCGATCTGCTGGGGATGCTGGTGTGTGCCCGCCTGCTGCAGGGGATGGAGGCACTCACCTGGAGCGGGGGGAGGCTTTCCTGGTGTGGGTAGATGAAAAGCAAAAATGCATACACTTGCGTATGAGCCCAGACTGTTTCCTAACGTGGTGCTTTCCAGAGGGTTGTGTGTGTGCTCACTTGGGAAAGCTTCTCCCAAAGGCAGGATCACTCTGGAAAGCAAAACCGTATGGGAGGTGCATCTACACAGAGGCTGTCTGTAACATCATGGCCCAGAAAATGAAGATGTCAATGAAGATGTTCCGTAGAGATCAAATGGGTTTGGCAGAATCTGTGCTGAATAGGGGCAGCCTTTCCATGAGCCTCATAGGGAACATGGGTTTTGTTCTTTCTGCTGTACCTGAGTGTGTGCCTGGTGCCAAACCTGCTGCTGGAAGCAGAACTGCTGTTCCAGTTGGCAGCGCTATGAAATTGAAGGTTTCTTGGAGATATCCCTCCTCGTGTCCAGCATGGCAGGATCCTGTGGGCCAGTCTGCGAGGATTTGGTTCCTGCATCCCGCTGCTGAAAGAAAAGCAGAGAAAACAAATGTGCAGATCCTTAGAAGAAAAACCTGGTGGTTTTGTCGGTGAAAATGCTGGTGGCTGCTTCCAACAAGAGAGAGAGGGAGAGCAGCAGGAGGGAGGAATGTTTTGTTTCTGGTGCCTAATGTTAAAAGCAAACAAAAGCCCCTCTTAAGGATAAAGGAGACTCTCAGAATGCTGTAGCCTGCTTGAGACATGCGAAACTTTGTCCACAACCTTGAGGACTTCCAGGCTAGCTTCAAGCATCGCATGTGCCGGCCAGACAACAATGAACCCTTTGAATGCATTTTGGGTCAGAGTACTGTTTTCTTGGAGGAGGAAAGGGAAGGGAGGCTGGTGCTTTGGTCTCGTATCAGCAGCCGTCTGTGGTGAGCCCCAGATGCCTTCTGCAGAGAGCAGGGCTGGCTGCGGCTCCTCCGCGCAGGCTGGTTCCTGAGGGATGGAGATCTCCCGCAGCAGCGGGTCTTCTGCAGAGCTGTTGCTCTGCAAGGCTTGAAGCTCCTCTGCCCTAGCTCTGCAATTTTGAAGAGAGCTTTTAAAATAACGTGGGAGTCCGTGAAATGATCCTGCTGCGCCGCGTCAGCTGTTGACACAGCGACATGACAGCGTGTCATCACTTATTTCCTGCTTTGAGGGATCGTAAAGCCTTTTTGCATGGTTTGGTCCCATCTGCTCTCCAAAAGCTAGGCTTTATTTTATCCCTCTCATTCTCTTTGTCCTCCTCTTCCAGGCTTGGTCTCTGGTGCCTTCCCTTAACCTCGTTCCTGAGCTCTCAGGGGGAGGACATGCTAAAGCCCTCAGTTGACGTGGGCATGGGAGAGGGAGTTTCCCCCCTTCTTGTACGTGTTGGGGGCTGCGCTGGCAGCTGGCCCAGAGCTCTGAGCTGGCTCCTCGGACCGCTGTCATCACATACATAAATAACATCTCCTGTGGTGGGGCTGATGGAGGAGACTGGTTTTCTGTGCAGATAATGAGCATGTTAAGCCTGACCTCTTTCCTTGCAAAGCCTGGGACCAGAAGTGCCTTGGCTGACCTGTCGGGCACAGAAGAGCGTGTGATGTGGCATGGCAGTGAGACACAGAGGTTGCCTTGCAGCCCTGGTTTGAGGCATCCAGGCATGATGGGTGGCCCTCAGCCCCTGCCTGAAGGAGAGTTTGAATCTTGAGCTGCAGGGACAAGCCCACCCTGTCCTGCCCACACACCTGGATAAACCGAGGTGGCCCTTCCAGAGGAGTCAAAAGCTGCTATTGCTGTTGTTGGTCTGGTGTAAAATCCAGCCTGGGGTTGCTGGAAAATTGAAGGTCAGTGTTGTCCCTCCTGGCCCATCACGAGACAGTGCCCCGTAAATCAGAGCCTTTTCCCCTTGCAGCGCAAGGACAGGTCCACGTGCAGCTGGGAATCGGACACATGGGCGGTCTCGTGGTGAACCCTTTGGAGAGCTGCTGAAGACGGAGCTTGGCTTGGGTCTCATGTCAAGGAGGATGAGGGAGGAAAACATCTCCAGCTTGTTTGCGGTCTGGCAGCCAGAGAGCTTTCTGCTGCTGTCACTGGAAACCACTTTTTTTTTTTTTTTTTTTACATTTAATATTTGCGTCATTCCCGGGACGTTTCTGTGCTGCAGCCCGGCAGCGTGAGCGGACCGTGCTCTGCCAGAGCTGGAGGGCTTGCGGGTGCAGCCCTGCCATGCCACGCTTTGCTGGGCTCTGCAATGCCACCCAGAGACCTGTGCCCTGTTCCCTGCTCCGTGGGCTTGCAGAGGGGCTTCAGGTCGCTGAGCTCAGGAGCATCCCACCCCCCAGGAGCGGGAGGGGAGGGATGCTGTCGTCATAGGAAGCATCTGTAAATGATAACCCTGAGGCCTGGATGCAATACCAGCGCTAGCTATGCAAGTCTGCCTGTGCCTTCATTTGCCAACCAAGTCACCATTTCAGTTGTGTGGATTTTATTCCGTGGTCCAGATTTATTTTGGGTGGAAAGCCACGTGTTTCCAGTGAAGTTACACCTGTGGTGATTTATGTTTTGAATTAGCCTCAGCAACAGTCAAAACACATTTTGTCAAAAGTTCTTCGTATTTGTACTTTTTAAAGCATCTTTATTTTTTATTTTAATTTTAGAAGTATGGTCTGCTTTTTTAACAGTAGTCTGGGCTGGAAGCAAGTGAATGTTTTTCCAACAGCTTCTTGAAATGAACAGCTGTTGTGCACTAAATCAAACAGAAGGACTTTGTGGAAAGAAAAAGTCCAAAGTGATTCTTTCTAAAAACAAAAATAAAATTAAATGCGCTGTAATGGTTACATGCATGTGCCAGCAGGCTAAGTGAGTAGATGAGGCAGTAGACTTGTGACTTGGTCTCCCCTGTAGCTGTAAATTTATCTTTAGAATAGAAATGTTGGGCAGTGATGCAGCTCCCGCGCTCTACAGCATGGGATGCTCTGAGATGCTGTTAGCGGTGCGTGGTGGTGTGCAGGGCCTGGGAAACCCACCGTTCGCTGCATGGTCTGTGGTGTACCACTGCCTGCTGCAACCAGGAGATAGGTTTAGGTTTTTGGGGAAGCCATTTAGGCTCTAGGTTTTGTGGATTACTCAGGCTGAGAAGTGTGCTTTGGATCTTATGAGAGGTAAGAGATGGAGTTGCAGATGATTTCCTAAGTGATATATTTTTAAAGTCAATGCAGGAATAACCCCTGGGCTGTTCCTAAGGGGCTGCAGTGCTGGAGATGCTGTCTTTGGGCTGAGATGCAAAGTGCAGACCCTTCTCACTGGTTGTGATGGGATTTCTCAGGGCTTGTGGTTTCCCCTCAGGTTTTGGGTTGAGTCCTATAGGATGTCGTTACATCCAGGCTACCTCGCTGCCTTCTGCAGCTGAGTCTCAGCCCCTCTCATTTGTGGCCCTGGATCACCTTTAACCAAGTTGAAGCATCCTGATAGTTAGGTTGCTTACCAATAACATTTATTGATATAGGTAGCAATATTTTCTTTTAAAAATTCCTGCATTGACATGTCTGTTTCTTTAAGCATTCTTCTCCATGCCAAAGAAAACCCAGACTTGGTACCAGACAGGGAGAGAGCCACTGGTTGGGTTCTGCTGCTCCAGGCCAGGGAAAAGGTAGCAGCATGAAGTCTGCTAGATGGCAGAGTTCCTCTGCCTTCATCCATGTCATGTGCTATCATTGGAGCTGCTTGCAGGTTTTATTTTCTAAAAGGAAAAAAAAAAAATTTTCAGGGCTTCCGAGTTTGCAAATTGGGTTTGCAACAAAATGGAAACATTTGGAGCAAGCAAGGGTGAATCAACACCTGGCAATTTCCTCAATTTTGGATAAATGCAAAAAATAACTTAAGTGAAGTCTTTGTGTACATAACACCCTCACTGTCCAAGCGTGATCGATTAGGGACGCTTGCTATTTTCCTAATTCTCCTACTTAATCTTGGCATCATCCACCTTTTCCATCTTAGCTATTTCCACTGGAGATGAAACGGTTCTTTGCAAAGGGGCAGGAGGCACCCACCCACATCAGAGGCTCCCTGGACAGAGGGGCTGCTGTTCCCCGCAGGTCCCGGGGGGAGAGGGAAGCCACCTCTCCCTGGCTGCAGCTCAGGGCAGCAAAGCCGTAGTGAGCCTGACCCTATTTGACTTCTCTCTTGAGCTCAGTCTCTATAAACAGCCTTTTATGGTATTTGCCTTTCAAAGAGGAACCAGGGTGTGGATGGGAACAGTGACAAAGAGCCACTTATAAGGATTGAGTGAGCTCTTACAGGAGCCCAGTGCATCATTTTAAGATCAACAGAAAAATCTTGCAATGTCTTAAGCCCTGAAACGTCATCCGAGGTATTTAAATGCTGTCATTCAGCCTCCCAGCAGCCAGGGCCAGAAGGTTTGTGCTCCTGTTTGACAAGGAAACTGAGTCATTTTGATGCTCAGTGACTGGGAGAAGAATTCCCATGAAGTCAGGACCAGAGCCAGGAATTCAAAGCAGAAACCCTGACTCCTCTTGGAAGCGCTGGGAAAACACTGTCAGGAGCATGACTCCAGCTGTGTCCTCAGCGAGGGCAGACAGCTTCTCATTTCTTGCGTTTTAGAGAAGAGTTTTTCCGCAGACAGCGGGTTAAGGTCTCAGCCCGCCAGGCTGACATCAGCGGTGGGGCTGCAGCCGGGATGCAGGATGTGTGGGTGCTGGGAGAGATAACAGCCCGTGCGCAGGGGGATCCCTGCGAGACCCACCACCACCCGTGTATGCCACTGTGCAGTGTCCGTGTCTGGCTGCCTCTGTCTTCATCCCTCTCTGGAGCTGCACCAGGCAGCTGCTTTCCCTGTCTCGGGCAGGCAGAGCAAAGCAAACAGTAATGGAATGAACACCTGCGTTGTGCCTACAGGTGACACACGCATCTCTTAGGATGTGCCTCCTGGTGATGATGACAGCTGAGAAACTGAGGAGCGGGCAACTGGATAGGAGACGAGTGAAGATCATCCGCCAGTGCGGATGCTTTCAAGCCCCTGAGGTGAAGAAGGTGGTGGAGGAGTGTGTCTCTACAGAGTTTCCAGCAAGTAGGGCCACCAGTGTCAGAGCATCCACTGGCCAAGTGTCTGTGAAAGGGGCCAGGCAGGATGGTGGTACAGGAAAACTCAGCTGTGGTTCATTCCCGCTGTTTGGTGCTTGGTCACCGATGCTGGAGCGCTTGATGGGAAGTGCTGGCTCTGATGCTCTGGCTCCCTTCTGGGTTATACCAGTCTGCAGGAGTCCAGTCTGTGGCTGGGAGAAACAAGAAAGGTGAAGGTACATACCTGTAGGAAAGGAACCCAGAGTCAGAGGTGTGTGGGATGTGCTGCTGACCATCCCGTTACAGACAGCACATCTCCTGGTCGCTCTCAGGGAGGGACACGTGCCCACTTCTTCCTGGCTCATGCCTTTGGCCACACATGCACTGGCCAAACTGGGAGCTGACACGTCCCACCCACACTGTTCCCCCAGCTCCTGCAAAGGGAACTCTGCTCTGCCTTTCTGTGGGCTCTTTCCCAAGCCAGGATAACAGGATTCATGAGAACACCTGGAAACCTTGGTGAGAGGAAGCACAACCCCTTAGCACGAGTCTTCCTCGCCTTTCCTCCCCAGGCAGGTTCAATGTAGGTGGCTCTGACCGATGCCACAACCGCTGCTTGGCCGCCCGCCGGGATGGGCAGCAGCTCCTGGGCAGCTCACAGGGTAAAAGCCATGCTGCTGCAGCGGCAGATCTTGTGATTTGGTGCTATGGACACTATCCCTCCATTACTGCGCATTTGTAGGGTTTTTTTAAACACACTAATTAAGCAACAATTTGATTTGATGGCGATATTCGGAACTCTGTTACAAAAAGGCGATTGTAACCCAGCATCCCAGCCGGCCCCGGGGCACAAAGGAGGGATTTGAAAGTGCTGCTCTGTGTGCAGCAGGTTTGGCAAAGGCTTCTTCATCCCACCACGGGATCAAATGTCCCGATAAAGAAACGGAGCTGTGGGGGCTTGTTTAACCCCTTCGAGGAACGGCGGTAGGAGCTGGTGACCCCAGGATCTGGCTCTGATTTGCCAGGAGACATTGGGCTCCATACCTGCAAGCTGGGGAGAAAAATACCTCTGCAGGGGCCTCCCGGGGCTGGGCTGGGATTAATGATGGAGGGAGGGGAGATGGAATAGCTGGGACGTTTTATTGTTATTATTAATGATGTAGAGTGAAGCCAGGGCATCTCTGTGAATAATCACGGCAGTTTGCCTTCTGAGGTCTGGCTGCGTTTTTTCCCCTCCCCTCTACTAATCAGAGCAAAGTTTGGCTTTGTAGGAGGAGGGGGGGACTTAGAAACCAACATTTCTCAGTGTGTGAAGAAAAAGCGGAGTGTTTCCCGGTGTAATTAGGTCCAGGCTCTCAGGAAATGAAGGCCGTCTAGTTGATAAGTGTTCAGTAACGATTACCAAGCTTCGGCTGGGGAGAGCGAGCAAAGTGTTTTCATTTCAGAAGCAGCAAATCCAGCTGAGACTTGTGGTGCGTGTCATGTATGGAGGCAATTGTCCAAGTGGTATGTGGCCTCGCTGGCTGAAGCATGAGCCAAATTCGCTCTGGTGTAACTCCGCAGGAGATGCTGGAGTTCCACCAAGAGCCTGAGCAGCAGCGGCCGCTGTCCGTGACGTGCCCTTGGGCTGAGTGTCGGAGGTGTCACTCTGGAAGCTGGTGTTACTCTTCTCTCAACGCTAGTAATTCCTTTCTCCAATTAGTAACAGCGTTCATCAAAGCCTGGGGAGCTGGACTGGGGTAAGAGTCACGTTTGCAAGGGGAGGATTGCATCCTCGCCAAGTGAAGGACATGTTTCGTTAGCAGTGCTGGATAAACTGGCAGTGGAGGGGCGTGAAGGTCGGTTCTGCAGCATCCTTACGTTCTGTGTCTCAACCCCAGCGGCAGCAGGTGGAAGGTTTTATGAAAGAGGACCTCTCCTCCAGAATTTGCAGGGGCAGATTTTTGCTGAGAACGTGCCTGGTGGTTGTTATGCTGTGAAATCAACGCAGTCCATCTCATGTCGGCATACTCATCCTGCCCACCCGTGAGACCTGATGTGCTCTTGGTGTCCTGGATGAGAAGATGGGTCGTGGGCTCCCTCCCCTGCCCTGTTTCCTCTGCCTTCATTGCAGAAGATGCATTCTGTGTGGAAAAACCCCCAAAAACCTGCTTTACTCAGATGGCTTTGAGTTTTAGTGTCACAAACGTTGGAGGAACCCGAGGAAGTTTGCAGCACTGCTGCAAGGGCTCTTCCCTTCCAGGCACGTGAACAGGTGTGCAGGTGTATTTTTCAGTAACCCCCACCTCTTCATAGCCTAGCAGTAGGTCTTTCTCAGCCACACGTCTACTCTGGTGAAAATAATATACTGACATCTTAAAAATCTCCCAAATCCCTTATTTATTGCAGCTTGTATTAATGTCTTCCAGAAAAGATTACACAGCTCCCTGGAGGGTAGGTCCATCAGTGGCTTTTAAGCACAGTGGTCCAGCGGGAAATCCTGATTCAAGAAGCCTGTAAGCTGCTGCTTTTGCTGAAGATACCCTGTGTGTGAGGGTCACTGTGTCCGTGCCATGTCCTTACACCCTGCCCACAATTGTCCGCCCCGGGCCACCGCTGGGGTAAGGTTCCTGGGATATGGGAACCTTTGGAGTGGACTTGCTGGGCAGCCCATACAGGTACTGCCCCTTGCAAGACTTTTGCTTTGCTTTCCAGACCAGCTGAGATTATATTCCAGAACTATGGATATTTTTTTTTCACTTGCCTCTCTTCTCTGCAAGCTTTGCTGATTTGCACAATGTAAACACAATGCCTCGATGCTGGCCCAGTGGGGGTCAATCTCTCAGATCAGCATGGAAGTTTCTTTACAAAGTTTTGGCCATTTTCTCCAAAGTCACCTCATTTTGCTTCCCTTTGGCATCAGCCAGTTCCCCTCATGGTGAGCAGAGCCCACTCTTGACTTGTAGTTCTTCTTTAGTCCTTGCAAGATGCTTGTTGAGTTGGAACAGTGCTCTGATGATTTATTTAATTAAGTCTGCAGTGCCCTAGTGTCCATCAACATCAGGATGGTTCCCAAGCATTCAGCAGCTGCGAGTCATGATCTGCTGGTTTAGGACTGGAGCCCTGGAAAAGGTATTCTAGAAACATTGTGCGTGGAAGAAACATGTTCATTAACACAATTTCCTTAAAGACTGTCAAGGATTTTGTGTGGGGGGGTGATGCATAGATATGAGTCTGTTTGCTCCTTCGCATTTGAGATTTGTTTGCTTCTCCCTTTGCTGTCCTGTCGTGGCTCAGGGCAGAGGGAGATGACAACCTCCTTCCCAGAGGAGGGTTCATCTTCGTAGCCCACCCTCAGGGCTGTGCACTCTGCTGTTCAATCAAGCGCTCTGCTGTTAATAGGAAAAGCTGACCATCATCACTGTTAGGGTCAATCGGTACCTTCTGGAGGAGGTGACCTTTCTATTGCTCAGGGAAAAGGTAGGGAGAGGCAGTCTTCAGGCTCGGGGCAGGGTTTAGATAAGCCATTTGATAAAACTCTCTTCACATCAGAAAAGGGCTGCAGAAAAGCAGTATCATTTTAAAACCCAATCAGTGGGGCTTCCTGGCTCCGGGATGGTTTTGAGTAATCCACCCATCCTCCCAGAAATGGTTTTCTAGGGGCACGTGTCGCTGTTTGGATGATGTTGAGTAACAGCAGACAAGCGTATGCATTTGCACAGGAAACCCTGGCTCCCAAAGGGCATTCAGCAGCTCATCATGTCTGACTCTGAAAAGGTGCTGAGCCATTGCTAAACCCTGGAAAGGGAGGAAAGTTTCTGCTGTAAGAATTTTTCTGTTTGTCTCAGATTTTTCTGTTGTGTTTTTCTGAAGTGTTTTACTAGTTATTTTTATAGAGGTACCAACGTGGAGACAGCGTGGTTAGGAACCTGCCCCAGTGCCTGATGTTATCAACCAGGGCAGCTCTTTTAGTTGCAGTGTCCAGGGAGGCAGGATGCTGGAGAAAATTCACATCTAAACAGTAAAGCTGCTGCTTTGTGGGTCTCAAAGAGGGAAGATATATGAAAGCAGGAAAAACGCAGAATCTGGAAACCAGAAATTATGTGACAGTTCTGCTAAGTTTGGATCCAGTCTCTGACTTGTGTTGCCGCATTCTTGCAAACATACCAGAGAAATGCCATCGATCTTTCCAGGCAGAAGTACTGATGTCCAGAAGTTTGCCAGAATAACCTGCTTTGCCTTGTTCTTGTGGGCACACGGATGGCATCAGACTTCCCTGCACAGCCCGCAGGTTATTCACCATCACTTGTATTTGTTAATCAGTCACAAGAGTGTAACCCTCATCCCCTCGTTGGGAGAGGAGGCTGTGTGTTGCTGCTGGTTTAATGAAATCCTTTACTCAGGGGAAGTCTTTCAATAGAGATGTGCTGCAGCGTGCTTTGGCCTTCATCCTCCTTAGAATAAACACTGTAAAGTTTCCGTGCCGATGACTCTGTGTTGTGGATTATTCTTGTGTTGGGATCTTAGGCACCGTAAGACCATCTGCAAAAGCATCATCCAGGGATCCTCTCCCAAACATCCCCCATTCCATCTCTGTGTCATCGCTTCGGTTCTTTCATCACAGATGAGTTTGCTTTGTTTCTGGCCCAAATCAAATGCCTTCGGGTTCCTGAGGCTGGAAGGCTTTGTGGAAACACAGAATATTGTTATGTTCCCGTGGCATCCCCACTGCTGAAGACAGTCCCCTGTCTGCTTCCTTCTGTGACTCATCCCCCAGCCCTTTGAGCTGCGTGCCAAGTTTGTTTTGGTCTGGTTTTCCCCTAAAAGCATGCAATCGGTTTTAGCCTTAATCAGATGGAAGCATTCCAGCCTTGACCTTCATCCCTTCACGGGCAAAGGGCTCCCTCGCTCCTCACAGGTGGGGTTTCCAAGATTCACCTCTCTCCTCCCAGGTATTTCCCCGACACTCTGCAGGGACCACATACCTCTCTGTTTATTATCAGTCAGTAGATCAGATGAAAGCTCATTATTTGTCTAACAGGCTGTGGCCCGTGCGGCTCTTGCTGGTGGTCCATGAGGAGGGGATAGTCACGTATTGCTTGGTTCCAGCTGCTCGATTTCTTTAGCTTAAAATGCACCAGCGAGTCTTTGGCTGATACCTGCCCAGGGGGGCAGTGGCTGGGGCTGTGATGGGATGCTGGAACAACAGGAGCCTAGAGAAGCTGTGGATGCCCCGTCCCTGGACGGGTTGAAGGCCAGGCTGGATGAGGCTTTGGGCAACCTGGGCTGGTGGGAGGTGTCCCTGCCCATGGCAGGGGGTTGGAACAAGATGATCCCTAAGGTCCTTTCCGACCCAAACCATCCTGTGATTCTATGACATGCATGAGAAAGCCTCTGCTCTGGAAAGCCTGCCTAGCTTTATCCCCCCTACCTTTTAGCCTCTAGCACTGCTTGTTCCCATGAGTCAGTATGTGTATTGCTTCTCCTGTACTACTCATCTCCAAGGGCCACGGGCTCATCTCTAGTTACCTGACTGAGGAAAGCTCTGGGGTGTAGTGCCTCGTGGGTAACCATCTGCACAGGTTCTTGAGGGTCAAATACATCCCACCTCTTCCAAGGATAATTACAAGGGAAGCTCTTACTTAGCTTTCAAACGATGCTAGCATCCTTACAAATAGAAAGGAGCCTGTTTCTAGCCAGACATGGCTTTCAGAGGAGCTGCTCAGAGCCCAGGGTGCAGGATGTTTTACACCACTGCGGTGTGGCCATCGTCTGTTGGCAGCATGGTGTGTGTTTGCAGCTGGAGGGAAGGGGACAACTGGCCAGCTATCCACTGATGGAAAGGACTTTTTTTGTCCAGAGTACTGTGCTGGAATCCCGGTACTGCCAGCTCCTGTCTGTGTACCGGCACAGGGGAAAGATTCCCATCTCCAAGGAGTTTCTTGCCCAAACTTGAAAAACCCAGTCCTAAGGGTTTGGGTTTTTGTCAGGAGAGCCCCCATTGCATATTCTAGGAATTTTTTCTTTGTTGAAAAATTTTTCACACACAACTTCGCTGTCATCAGAGCATGTTAGTGTTTACACAGGACAAAATCTGTCTTGGAATGTTTTTCACAATCAGTCGGATGAAAGGTTCAGTAAACACAAACACATTTCTCGCTGCTTGCTCCATGGATGAATCCTGCGACGTGTTTGAGATTGATGTGGGAAGGGTCCTTCCTGCTGGGAGGTGGTTTTGCGAGTGGCTTGCTGGGATTTATGCCCTGCTCCTTGGGCAGTATTTGCTACACCATGCAAGCATATTATGCCCAGGAACAGTTGAAGAGGAGCACATCGGAGAGGGAAGGAAGGAAATGTCTCAGTCTATAATTTGCTTTCTCGGTGCGAAGTGGCCTTTTCAGGCTGGGGGATGCAGTCAGTCTGCTTGGCGCGTACACGTGAAGGCTTACATAAAATACAGGCAGCGTGGCCAAGTGAGAGATTTGTTAGGAAATCTGATTTCTGTCTTGGTTAATTGCAAGAATTTGTTCCATGAAGAATGTTGAAGTGGTTTGTTCAGTTTGGTTTTAAATTTCCAATTATCTGCCACTTTCTGGAGACTAATTCAACGTCTAGGCAGCTCTTTTGACCACGTACCTACCAATCCGCAGATGTTTGTGTACTGAAAAATTCCTTGTTGGAACAACAAAAAAAACCCCAAACCCTTCCTAAGTTTCTTTTCTCATGAGAAGTTTTCCTTGTGCCAATTCTCCAGATTTGTTCTGGTTTGGGTTTGGGTCTGTGGGACTGGTGAGCAGCAGCACCCAGCGAGGCACGCTGGGGTGGGCTGAGAGGAACCATCCAAAGCACGTTGGGGGTTGTCTGCAAAAATGGAAAAAAAAAAAGTGGAGAAGATATGTATGGAGCCTCCAGGAAGGCATCAAATCTGTTCCCCATCACAGGAGTAGGAAGGATGGGGTCCAACCCTATTTGTCTTGAGTTGGAAGACAAGAAGCTGATAAACTCTTTGGGGGGCAGGGGATGTGTCAATGAACTCAAAGGCTGCTTTACATCTTCATCCCTTGGTACCTATGTCCTACGCTTGACTAAGGCCCTTTTCTACCATCTGCTTGCTTTGCTCTCTGTTTTTGGTGTTTCAGCGGGGTTAGCAGGTGCCATTATGTGTTGCAGACAGCTCAAGCATTTTCTGTGAATGTGCAATCCCATCCACAGAGGGAAAATTTCCTGATTAACTTCTCTGGAGAATTTCTTCCTTTTCCATTTGCAATAATAAAATAGTTGAGACAAGGTCCCATGCTATTTATAGCCATCTCACTGCTACTTGCTTCTACTCGCCCAGGCAGTAAGCTCTGCACAGACACAACGAGATTAATCCTTCACGACGCTGAACCTTTTATTTCCCTTGTTATCGGTGCTTACCCACTCCAGAGCCTCCCTCCTCTGCAGAGTTCAGCGCACTAAGCCTTTGATACAACACAGCAGCTGTGGAGCTATGGAAAAGTTTTAAACAAACAATATCTGTTCAGCAAACCAGGAGCTGTCTGAAGGTCTGAGACTTTGGTTTCTAGGTCAGCCGAATGGTTTGACTTTTTTTTTCACAAGCTCTATGCCAGGCTTATGCACTCAGCTATTAACTGAGGTTATGTGCAGGTGGGTCCAGTCTTGGCGTGGCAAGAAATGCTGGAGGTTTGAGGGATCTGACACATTTTCCAGGGCGTAAGCCTTCCTTCTGCCCCACCTAGAAAAGAAGTGTAAATTCAAAGCGTGTCTTATGTGCTGAAGATCGCTTAATATAGAAAGAGGTTGGATTACAGCTCACACAGAACGTATGGCAGCTGCTAGTATCTGATGATATGTTCAGTGAAGTGGGAATTTGTTGTCGAAACCAGTGTGAGGTCTTGGTTATAGCATGGACCTGGCACCATGCTTGTTCTGCTTTGTTATCCCCAGAGAGCATAAGAACTGCAAGTTTAGGGTCAGCCCTGCGGCACTGTTGTGTGGCGGATCCCCTGGGGAGGGGGCTGGGGGGGTTATGTGAGCTTGCTGGCAGGAGAGGGGCTTTGGTCAGAATTAATTTGTTTGCAGATAACGAGGGCAAGTGTGAATTCAGAGCACGTGCCTGCATGTGGAGCTGAGTCGGTCCGAGCTGTTTTTGGGTGGCTTTAGTGATGAGGTGAACCCTCTGGGTTTCTCTTTGAGGGATGCAGCAGCTGAAGTGGTGATAAAATCAAACAGCACGTTAGACACCTTCCTGCCAGACAGTTTATTTTCCAAGCGTGGCAGGTTGGTACCACTGGCATTAAGAGTACAAATTAGATTGCTCATCATGGAGTTTACTGGCTGATACGTAGCTTGACACTGACCAGCATGACACTGAACTGTGAAGGGACTGTTAACATTCTGTTACATGTTTCACTCTGCAGCCCATGAAAGCTCCATAAAGGATTTTCTCAATGGTTATCCATGAGAATTGGCATCAATTGTATAGTGATGCTCAAGATCATAGAATCATGAAGGTTGGAAAAGACCTCAAGGATCATCAAGTCCAACCGTCAACCCAACACAATGTTCACTCAAGGTTCTTTCTCCAGCCTGTGTTTGGTCCTGTCTAATGTCCTGGTTAAAACATCCTTCCTAATCCAAGCCTCTACTGCAGGCTGGGAGTCACAGTCCCACTGGAGTCCAGGCCAGCTCTGTCCCAGATGAAACCCAGCATCTGCAGTTCGCTGAAATTCTTTAATCTGAGGTTTTGCTGCTTAAAATATTTTTCCTGTTTTTCTGTGAAATTAAACACTCCTAACATTTGAATGAGGAAAAAAAAATATATATTTTTCATCATCAAAACCCAGAAGCGCTTAAATGTTGTGTTTTCCCCTTCTTGGCTCTAGCCATTGGCATGGTAAGATCGAAACGGACAGGGTGTTCCCGGGGTTCTTCTGATTTCATGTGTCCTCTCTGGCCCAAGCGGTCTCATTCCCCCCTGTTCTGGTCTCATTCCAGTGGGTTGAACAAGCAGACCTTAGAGCACGTACTAAGGTTGTGATTCTCCAGTTGTCATTTTTTCCTTGCTGATTTTCACGCAGCGGTGGTTGTACAAAGATCAAAATCCCCTCGTGTTACGTGCTTGCACATGCTTATGGTCCCCGAGTTGCTTGCCATCTAAATAAACAAAGTGATTACCCTGCGGGCGAAATGCAATTATTTTTATTGTTATTCATTTCAAACAATGGAAAATCAGGCGCAAAGTAAGCAAAATGGTTTTTTCCAGTGGCTGCACAGTGAGATTGCAACAGGGCCAGGAACCAAGTCCAGGTGTCCCGAGTCCCAGCCCAGACCTTTAAGCACCAAAATATCCTGTTCCTTGTGAATTCGGAGTGTTTTGGCAAAACTTTCCCTAGAGTGTTTCGTAATTAATGTCAGTGCTAGTCTCTGAATGTGTCTTACCAGTTAGGAATTTGCTTTTGTATGCATGCATCCGCTTAAAAACTCCCCCAAACGCAGCAGCTGTTGGATTCCCTGTGTCACTTGAATGTTTCTAAGGCAAATATGGGACACAATAAATGGAAAAGTGTTGAGTTGAAATGTTCTGCTTTGAGTCCACTTAGCGAAATCCAAAGGTCATCTCTGCTCTGGAGAGCCAGCAGGGCTAGACACAGTATGAGCCTTGTTTTGTGGGTGGGGAAGGGATTTTCTGTTGTGTCTGGAAATCAGACTCTTCCCATCTCATGGGGGTAGATTTTGTCCAGGAAGAACTAAGCCCATCATAGGATCTGTAACAGTTTTGGACAGTTTTCTGAAAAGGAGCTAAAACCAAAGGAAAAAGGATCATCCCACAACAGACTGTTGCAGCTTGTGTCTCGAGGGACCAGTTCCTTTGCTGAGATGAGTTTGGTCCCTTTTAAGTCTGCACAGACAGGATGCTGCCTGTGAATAGAAACCTCTGGCGTGGTGTGGAAGAATGCAATTCTTCTGAGCAGCTCGAATTGTGGCTTCATAGCAGTCCTCTGGATCGGGTCAGCAGCTCATGTATCTCCAGCAAACCTCTTGACCTATCTTGACTTCTCTAATTACCAGCTGCAGTGGTAATAACACCTGAAAATTCCCAGTGTGAGATGCTCTGGTCAGTCTTGGATCAGATGTTGCGATGCTGCAATGAGATTTTCTAGGGTAGGATTGTATTGAGACGAGCTTTTTCAGGATGAGATATATGTTTCTGAAGAAGAATATGTCTTTTTTAAATTTTTTTTAAGTTATTTTACACTGAAGAGGTTTAGGGATTTTTTTGTGCTGTCCTGGATAAAAAATTTTTACAGTCAGTTTGCTCCCCTGCTGGGAAGCCAAGGAGTTATGCTGGAGAGTGGTGTCCTTAGGAAAACTCCGAGCAAAGGGCTGGAATACGTCTTGTTTTTGCACTAAATGCTGGCTTCCCTGCATACGTTGTCAGCACAGAGCTAATCCTGAAAAACCTCTGAAGTTGACACAAGGCGGATTTTTTGCGTTTCTGTGGGCATCGCAGCACAGTGGTGCTTTGGTGTTCAAAGGGCAGATCTGCGGAGCGGGCTGAGATGCTGGCTGAGCGGAGCTTTCATCTTCCTTTCGGAGGTATTCACGCGTACCCTGGCATTTCTGGGAACCGGACCAGCACTATGGGCTGTGCTGGAGCAGCCGAGGAGCTTTAGGAGAGCTCCTGTCTGGTGTGGGGCTGGCCCGTGGCCATGGCTGGGCTTTTCCTCCAGAAGGTCCTCATGTATCTGGGCACCTGCATGGAGAATGTCTCTGTGCCCCAGCGAGCAACGTGAGAATGTGTCTGGAGAGTCTGATAGAAAAGTGACAATTGCACAAATCCCCTGGTACATTGGAGTGTCTGCTCCCATTCAGTGTCTCCCTATCAAAGTCACCGAGGCATCCCTGACAAGCTCAGCCGGTGATTTCCAACAGCCATGGTGCTGTCTCCAGTTGCCACCAGTTTGACTCCTGGTAGCCCCCTTGTTTGCTCTGCAGACTGTTCCTAATCTAAACAGCCCAGATGAAAGCGCTGGGTGCTTCTCTGGGGATTTTATTTGGTTTGTTATGTGCCAGGAGGCTTGGCATGTGTCTTGCTGTGTTCCGCATCTTCCTTTTCTTCCCTCACCTTTAAGCTGTGCTCCCCATCACCACCTTCCATCCATCCATCCATCCATCTATCTATCTATATCTATCTATCTAATTTCCTTTTTTTACTGCAAAAATTGCTTTCAGTAGCTTGCTGCACTTTCTATTTCCAGCTTGTTTTGAGGAAAAGCCAAAGGAAAACTATTACAGTAATTTTTTAATATTTGCCACTTGGAAATCGTGTTCAAGAGTAGAGATTCAAAGGGCATCGGCTGCTTCCTTCGCAGCCAAAACATGCTGCCTCCATGCTGCCCTTAGCAAAGATTACCTCACAGAAATAATGCACATCTTCACCTTGTATTTTCCTGAGTCTTGCCAGACTTTATGTGCAGTAGGAAAGGAGGCATCATTCTTGCAGTTAAAACAACTGTGGTATTTTATTAATGCTAGCAGGCAGCTCTGCTTTGCAAACAGGAGCAGATTTGCCAGGTGATTTGGTGTGGGCTTGGTGCTTCCAGGGGGACTCTCCTTGTTCAGCCGAATCCATCCTGTAGCCCTTGCCCCCCTCCTACTATTCTTGCTCAGAGCAGCGCTCAGAATAAAAAAGGTTTATTGTAGAAGTTATTATATGCCTGGCTGGGGGTGGGTGTTTGTTTGCCCTCTGTCGAGGAGAACACTTGGACACAGTGACTCAAAAGCATCTCTCCACCTGGGACTGTGCATGGGATTGGAGTAGCTGAGTTCAGAGAATGAGCAGCTGGGAAACAGGCTGGACCCCATCACCGATAGACCACGTTGCAGGCGGATGAGTGACCTGTCTGGCTCTCAGGAACTCCAGCTCTTCGATTTCCCTTGCGAACGAGGGCTTTCTTCTCATTTCAGCTGTTTTCTTTAGCCTCTGCATTCAGGTTTTCCTTGGTTATCCCATCATTGCTGAGTCCAGTGATGTCAAAAGGATGTCGGAGGTGTAGGTGTCAGAAAGCGCAGCACAAGCGGCTGTGTTCACTGTTCTCCATCACCTGCTCACTTGGTCTTTCTTGTCTTGTTACAGCTGAACAAGCTGGAGGAGGCAGCGAATGCAGCTCACACCTTCTTCATGGCAAACCCCGAGCACATGGAGATACAGCAGGACATCGAGAACTACAAGACCACGGCGGGGAAGGTCAGCTTGGTTGACTGGGAGGCCAAGCAGCACATGGTGAGTTTGAGCTAAAGAGGTGCCTGGGTGGAGTGTCAAGCAGTCTAGAGAGAAGAGATATGGGAGGCCAAGAGAGCATCAGCTGTGAATGGGGAGGTTCTTGCCAAGGTCCATATTACAATACAACAAAACAAACTCTCAGCACTCTCCTGAAAGGCGAGACAGCTCCTGCTTTTTCAAGGCACTCTCTGCTCTTTGTTTGCTGGCTACATCCCCAACCTGGTCCCTTCTTCAGGGAACTCTAGGGTCATCCTTGGCTGTGAACATGCACCAGCAGGCAGGGTTGATGGATGCCTCCATGGGTGCTGACGGGCAGATCTTGGCTGATGTGTGTTTCTTTGGAGCTGGGTTCTCCCACCTGGGCAGGGTACGTGCACACGACTGGCTGTGCTGGTGAGGGTGCAGGGTGGTAGGCAGGACAGTGACGGCTTCTTCCACCTCCCAAAAGCAAAAGCCCAACACAGACGCCAGGGCCATCCCCAACTTTCTGTTTTCACAAGATGCAAAGAAGCAAGAGTGGCCATTTGGTGTAATTAATGGAGATCTTCATTAGGGGCCATTCTAAGACAAGTCTGCCTGGGTCTAAGAGCAGTCTTTTCCCTTGGCATTTGATGTAGTTGTTGGCTAGGAGGGTAAAAGCAAAAAAAAAAAAAAAAAAGTTTTTTCACATAATGCATAACCCTGCAGTGGCACTGAGGATTCCCCAAGTATGGAGGAGTTCAGAAGAGCATTTAGGCAGGTTTATGAGGTTCCACTGGTCCAAAAGTGCATTGAGGGCTTAAACACAGTTTGGTAGAATTGCTTACATCTGGTAGGTACCTGGGGAGATCACAGAATCACAGAATGGTTTGGGTTGGAAGGGACCTTAGAGATCATTGAGTTCCAACCCCTGCAATGGGCAGGGACACCTCCCACCAGGCCAGGTTGCTCAAAGCCTCATCCAGCCTGGCCTTCAACCCCTCCAGGGATGGGGCATCCACAGCTTCTCTGAGCAACCTGGGCCACTGCCTCACCACCCGCACAGTGAAAAATTTCTTTCTAATATCTGATCTAAATCTACCCTCTTCCAGTTTAAATCCATTACCCCCTGTGCTGTCCCTGCATGCCCTTGTAAAAGGTCCCTCCCCAGCTTTCCTGCAGCCCCCTCTAGGTGCTGAAGATCCTTCAGTCCCTGCCCCCATTTGTACCTTGTTTTGAGAAGCGCCTGCAGTTGGCAAGGACAGGATGCTATGGTCCGAGCAGCATAGACCTCTCATGGTCTTGTCTTCTGGCTGCCTACTTTGCAGGAGGACTACAGTGCCGGAGTAAGGCACTATGACAAGGAGGAGTACGAGCTGGCCATTGACTTCTTGGAACGTGCATTGAAAGGGTACTACTCCGAGGATGAAGATTGCCAGATCATGTGCGAGGGACCACAGAGGTTTGAGGAGCACGAGTACCTGGAATATAAGGCTGGCCTCTACGAAGCTATTGCAGGTGAGATCTTTTTGTGTCTTTAGGATTCCCAGCCTTGGCCTTGCAATGTTTTTATTTATTGAGCTTGGGCTGGATTTGGTGAAGTGTTTTCCCTTCCATCACTGCTGCTGGTGGGTAACGCTGCAGGAGGCACTTGCAAATCCAGAAGACAGGGAACTAGAGCATCTTATTTTGGTCCTGAGTAGAAGCTGGGCTAGAAGAATTGAATTTCCAGATGCATGGAGCATTTGCAGCTTTTCGTAAGAGCTGGAAGTATAGGTGCTTTGACGTAAACCGCCTCCTTTTCCCCCGTACACAGTCTCCCATACCTCACTGGAACCCAGACATTGCTGGCCCCTGTTTGTATTTTCTCTGTTTTTCAGTGCATCTGAAGAGAGCAGCAGAGTCCTCTTGGCCGTGCTCCAGATTGGCCAGGAAAGTTGCCAAAAAGGCTCAGAACATAGATTTCCTCCCCATCCAAAGGGATGGATTTGTCATTAGCGGAGGCCCACTTAATTATGATCTTGACTGAAATCTCTGGAGAGAATCGAGCGTTGCTGTGTAATCTTCAGATTTGCATGTGTGGCTCTGAGCCAGAGGGAATTAAAACGGTTCATTCTCAGTAGAAATGAGATTACATTTAATTAGTCCGAAGGGAAAGAAGAGCAATAAATTAAGGTCTGTTTGGTGACAGAAATCTTCTTTATCTGCTCATGGTCTTGGAGTTGCATCAAGCTCTGGAGTTTTGCTTCTCGTATGGAAAATACTTCACTCAGATGCAGATTGTTTTTTATTTTATTATTATTTTGCATAATTCTGTTTGTGTCGAGACAGGAAATCTAATAGAAATGACCAAGATGAGAAACCACCAACATACCGGCTAGGAAGCTGCTTTTGTTGGGTTTGTTTACCCATGCAAAACATGTGAGCAGTGTTGTAAGGGCTGGCCAGTGGAACTGTCAGCTGATTGTACCTTTAAAGCCATGGCCAGCACGCCAAGGGCCATATCAAGCCCTCCAAGAGAGCAGCCTTCAGTGGCAAAGAAAACCCACCTCCCTTCCCACTGGAAGCTGCTGCTTATCAAACAGGTTTGGGTCTCTGTTAAACAGTTTCGGTGCCGTGCAAGCGCAGCCCCAGCGAGCAGAGAAGATGTTTCTGTGCTGGACCACGCAGAGCGCAGACGTGGTCGTGGGGTGGTGGTTCCTCAACCCAGCACGCCACCTCGGAGTGAGAACAAGGCGGTCTGTGCAAGTGCTGTGGCTTGGCTTGGCCACGTGTGCCTGGGAAAAACAACTCCAAACCCCAGGGCTGGTCAGGCACCCAAAGAAACAGGGGAGGGAGGGCGCATGGAGGGAAATGGGATATGTAATGCAACCGCTTTGCTATAGGGAACTGAGTGGTTGCTTACAGGACAGCACAGCAGTTTACCCCTGGGTCCAGGGCACTCAGCCCCAGATGTTTCAGCAGGGAGTGGGAACTAATACGTGAAGAAAAGAGAGCTTCAGTTTCTTCGAAACTCATTTCTCTTTTCAATCCCAAGCTGATTTGCTGTGCGGCTGCGTGGGGTTGAAACGCTCTCATGTCTCCACCCTGGGGACAGATGCATTTCAGTGGTTCCAGTCTATACAGCTTGTTCCTAGGGCACCTGGACAGTACCAAGAAAAAGCTTCTCAGTGGTGGATTATTCCAGGTCTAGGATGTTTAAACAGTTTTAAATTACAACAAAATTATTTATGTCCTTTTCCTTCTTGCTTTCCTTAATGTAATACCCTGGATGTGAACGGTAAATCAGATAACTACTCAGACTACCTGCCCAGAGCAAACGGGGACTGGTTTGAGTTTCATTGCAAATTCCTCAGGCTGTTTTTTGGCAGTTCAGAGAAATGCTTTGGTAGCTGAGCACATGGGTTAGGTTTTTTTTTTTTCCAAGCCTGTGTTTGTTTCTTAAGGTTTTTAATGGTGTACAGAGACAGAGCAAGCAAAGTAGATTTGTAAATACGTTGCAGCAGAGGCTCCAAACTGGAATCAGATGTCAGCGTTGGCTTCAAAATTGTATAGATGATAGAACGCCTATATTGTGGACTCCCACCAATTAAAAAACCTTGGTAATGGCAGATGTTTACCATGTGCTTTCATTTCCCTGGGAGAGACCTCATCTTTGAGAAACAGCAAACACGGGGATTTTGCTGCCAGCATTTGCACATTAGACCCTGCAGCTCAGCCCTGCTTGAGGAGCTGCACTGACCCCTCTTAGCAAAACCTCCCCTTGCCCTCGGGAGGTTTCTTGCTGCAGAAAGGAAAGGATTAAAGATGAGCTGAAGGAAAGAAGCGTGGAGATGGCTTTCATGTGGCCACCGTGTCTTCACATCTCCGCTTGCTTTGGTTTGGGTCTTGGGGTTGAAGAGCGACCTGCCACCTGCACGTCCTGCACCCATCCGCCTTTCCTGGGCAGAAGCAGCAGCTCCCAGCTCACAAAAGAGATGCTCAAGCTCCCTCTAGAGTTGACAGAAGGAGAAAGGCATTTCTCAAGAGGGGCAAAAAATGTGACTGCAGCTCCTGGTTGGCTTTGGGAAGGAGCCTGAGCTCTTTCTCCAGGTGGGCTCTCGCCTGCTGGGCCAGAGCATCGTGAGTTGTGTGTCCTTCCGTTGGGGAGATTTAACCTCTGTCTGTCCTTGTCTTAGCACCATCACCATCCTTAGTTCAGACCGTCTTCTCCCTCTTCTTTTGGCAGATCACTACATGCAAGTCCTGGCCTGCAAACATGACTGTGTCCGAGAGCTCGCCACACGTTCGGGCCGTATCTCGCCCATTGAAAATTTCCTTCCCCTCCATTATGACTACTTGCAGTTCGCCTATTACAGAGGTAAAGGCTGTCTTGGTGTTCCCCATAGTGCTTGCTGATTTTTGTAAAATTTGGACAAGTTGGGATTATTTCCTGTGGAAATCAGGACATTTCCCCACAATGTCTGCGCTGCAGTGATGCAGTGGCATGGTCTGAAGGAGTCAGGACGCAAAGGACGTTGGAGATTGTCTCTTCAAAAGTCAATCTGACTGAAACGCAATTAAGTATTTTTGTAAAAGTGTTTTAAATCATCAGACAGGTTTAAAAAGCCCAACCTTTAGCTTAAACATTATTATTCTTTAAATAAATCATGTTTTTTTTAGGGTCCTTTCATTTGCCTGTTGATACTAAAGTTCTGAGGATTTATATCTTTCGTATTTGCTGAAACTAATTTATACGTTTTCTAAGTTAATATATAAAACTTTAACTCAAGTTTATCCCAAGATGCCAATTTTTCCTAATTACCAAATATTTGAAGATTCGCAGTAAAGTTGCAGGAGTTGGCAGTGTTGCAAAGTATCGAGAGTTGGCAGTGCTATAAAATACTGCCAGTTGTGTCCTGGGTGGTATTTTGTTAGGTTTTGTTACATAAAATAAATTCTGGGCAGAATTCTGCTATCTCAGCCTTCTGCTAAGAGCTCTTTCCTGAAAAGGGCAGAATGTGTGAGTCGAAATTGCTGCTCAAACCTAAAGCTTCTTCGTTCATCGATGCAATGGGAAGAAAGCTGGAGGAGTCAGCAGCGTTTCAAGAATTCTGTACAGGCTTCTGTATTCTTTTGCCCAATTGGAGGTTTAATGTGGTGGGTAAACCCCCCCAGAGGCCCTGAGAGATGCTGCATCCCCATCCTGCCCATCCAGCTGCATCCAATTTGGATACCATCCAACCTGTGCCTCAGTTTCCCTGAAATGGAGTGATTAAGAAAGAGCCCTGTAAAGTGCTGGGCTCACCCTTCAGCTGATGGAGAGCTCAGGCTGTGCCCCCCCCGACAACTATTGTGTTGCCTCCCAGTCGGTGACTACGTGAAAGCCCTGGAGTGTGCCAAGTCCTACCTCCTCTTCCACCCGGACGATGAGGATGTCTTGGAGAACGCCAGTTATTACGAGGGCCTCTTGGAAGGTACCATGGATCCAGGCACCATCAAACCCAGAAAGGTGAGAGCGAGTGGCACCTTGGTGGGAGGCTTTAACAAAAGCATCAGCTGGAAATAAAAACATCTTGGCAGCTTTCCCTCAGTAGGACTGTGTTGAAAACAGCCGTGGAGATGCTGGACTAGCTGGTGATGGTGACTGTCAGGGTGCACGTCCAGAGTCACTGGTCTGGGGGAGAAGCTGAAGGGCAGGATCTTCTTCAAATGGGGACTTCAGCTTAGCAAAGCCCAAGCAAGGGCAGGGAGGACGATGACCAAGTGCCTCAACAATGCAAACCCTCCTCTCGTTCAGTGCTCCGGAGGAGGAATGCGATGAGCAGAGGTCAACCTCTGTTAAGAGAGGGCTGAGAACTGTTTTCCCAAGGGGAAGCTGGGATGGCAGCTTTATGCTCGAGTCACTAAGCTTAGAGTTCAGCGTTCAGCCTGTTCTGCAGGGGGTAGCTTTGCTATCCCAGGGTTAGGCTGGGATCAAACAACCAAACAGTATGTGGTCAGTCACCCGGTAGGACAGGCTTCCTCCCCGGTCTGGGCAGCCTTTATCTGCAGCCCTGGGGCTGCCTTTCTCACGATGCAGAAGAGGAAAAGTTCCTCCCGTCCCATCGCAGCCCTGCTGAGGCTCGTTCCCCTTGCGCCATAAGCAAAGGGTAGGCAAGAATTGGATTTTCCATTCCTTTGGGAATTTCTTGATTTCCAGGACCATCAAGGTGAATTTGGTAAAACGTAAAAAAGAAAAGGGAAATGATAAAAAAAGGAAACAAGAGCAATTGTCATTTCTCCTTGCAAAGTGAATCTAGGAAAAAAAAATGAAGTTGACAAAAACATTTCATTGTTTCCAGTGTTTTAAAGTTCTAAAGTAAAAAAGAAAATAAATTGATTTTTGCTTTGCAAGGTAATTTTCTAGGAGAAAGCTCAGGTTTTTGTTTACAAATTTTTCATTTTAAAAAAAGCCCTCTGATGGATGATTTCCAGCTGGCTGTGCTTTGTGCTCCCTGAGTGCATCACAGGCTGCGATGCTGCAGCCCACCCACCGATGGGGACCCCAGGCACAGCCCAGCCAGGGTCGCTGCTCCGCCAGCCCGAACCCACCTCCCTGGCAAGCCTCTTGCCCAGGTATTTAGAGGCTTTCCAAGGTACTCAGCCCTCTCTGCCACCTATGGACACGTGTTTTGGGGATTCAGGCTTCCAGAATGAGTTGCTGGACACCTCCCGTTCTGTGATGTGTTGAGGGGCTCAGCCCTTGGTCCAGGGTTGATCTAAGGCATGACCTGAGCATTCTTTGCCATGTTGCATGAAAAGCAAACCCCTCTTGCAGCAGAGGTGCATTGCCTGTCTTTCGTGAAAGCTACACGTGCAACTGCTCCTCTTTTCTTCTTCTTTTCAGGAAGCAAAAATGCTGCTGCAGCGTCATAAGCTGGAGTCTCACCTCTTGCAGGTGGCTGCGGCCAGCCTCGGATACACCTACACGGAGCCGGTAATGCCCGGGTTGGCCATGGCAAGGAGCTTTGGGAGTTTACAGCTATAGGACCCACTTCCCCCCCCTCTCCCCTATAGAACGAGTCCCGTGTAGGTGACTCAGGAGCTGGGTCTTGGACTGGTTTGTTCCCTATGGCAGAGCAAGGAAGGCAGCCATTCCTGGGGTGAAGGAGAAGCAGATGCAGCCTGGTCCAGCTGTCCCGCCGTGATGTCTGGCTGTGTCCCAGCCACTGCCGTGGTGATAGGGTGGGACAGAGAAGGCTGGGAAGACAGGCTCCCTCGGTACTCATCACCCGATGCCAGTTTGGGTTGGGGTTACATTTTCAATTGGGTGAGCCCAGACAGTTGCCCAAAGTCGTGTGGGATGGATCCATACTGGAGAGGCTGGCTGATGTCCCCAAGTGTGAGGCAGAGCTGGTAGCTCCCTGCCTTCAGCTGGAGCATTAAATTAAGATGCACGACCTCTCTTCTTTTCCTGCAGAACTACTGGAACAGGTACGGCGCCCGCCAGGATGAGCACAGGTGAGCCCACGGCTTCCCCAGTCCCTGCACTGGGGTGAAGGGGTTGTGCCCATGATGGGGTACCAGCCTGCCACTCGGGGTGCTGCCCATCCAGCCCAGCACTCCATCGTGGTTGAATTAGGGCTTGTTGCCCCTTACCCTTACAAACATTCCCACAAGCACGTTATTTTAGCCGGGTGCCTCAAAACCAGTGTTGGTCTGGAGGGAATTTGGTCGATGAGGCAAGGGGTGCTGCTCAGGTTTGTGCTTTGCTGGTGGAAACTGTTGTTCCCATCAGCAGAAAAACACGGTTTGCTGTGAGACGAGGTGAGGGATTCTACTTGTATGGTTCTAACATTTGTACAAAGTACTGATTTGCCCATATTTTTTCATGTATTTTAGGTGGTGTTGGGTTGGCGGTTGGACTTGATGATCCTTGAGGTCTTTTCCAACCTTAATGATTCTATGATTCTATGTATTGGTTTCTGAAGGGTGCAAACCAGCCCAGTTCCCACAACTGGAGACCTGTGGCCAAAGTCATGATGTTGTTCTTCTCTCTCGCTCCTCAGTGTCCCATCAAGTATTAGCAGTGAACCAGAGGATGGGCCCCGGCTGTCCCTGGCTAAGAAACCCATGCCGAAACCAGATCGAGAGTTGAAGGAGGGTAAGTCTGATGAAGGCATTTCAACAAAATCAGAAAGTTTTTTCCTATTGCTGGAGACTGCAGACTGCAAAGGCTGGCTGCTGAGCAATCAGGGTCAATCCTAGCTGAGGGGGTTGAAGTTTTCTTTGAGAGGTAGAGAAGTCTTGGATGCTGCCACAACATTTCTGGGTCTGTGGACCCCACCGGCACTGCTCTGCTCTTGGACTTGCTTTTCCCACCTGCTGAGCTGCTCGGTACAGAGCCCTGAGATGTGGGGCTGGGTCCTCCACATCGTGGGGAAGGTGGCACTGGCAAACGACAGTCTTTCCCCCAGGTGCTTTAGGATTAAGATGTTCCCCGTTGTCCAGGCTGCAGAAGGATGGATGCTGGAGGCATTAGGGTTGGGGACTCCAGTCCCGATGCTTTGCTGAACGTGCTGGCTCACACCCTATTAACAACCAGCTCTGTGTGCAGACTGGCTTGTGTTTTCATGGCTCACATCAGGTCACTTGGTTTTAAGGTCTGGCAGTAGGCATTTCAGCACATTTTTGGCAACCACAGAAAAAAGTACCATAACATCTACTAAAGATAAGATTTCCCCCATAACAATTTTGAAAAACTACCTTAGAGCCAAATACCAAAGCATGCTCCTCGCTGGAAAAAAACAAAAAAAAAGGGATCTCAAGGCAGGAGCTGGCTTGTGTCTCGAGTGGGCCAGCTCCACAGCAGCTGGCAATTAAACCTCCCTGTAATGCAACGGGTGGTTGTGCTTTCGGGGGAATTTTGCAGCTTTCCCCAGCCCAAGTTGTCCCAGCTCCTGGGGCTTATGTTCAGAGTATTGTTATCCCTTCTCTAACCATACCTAAAATAGGCAAATATCACAGGAGGATCCTGAAGAGTTTGCTTAAGCCAAGAGCTGGTTGCTTTCTGTTTGTTGGGCTGTTTGCCTTCTATAACCAAATAATTTCAGAGTACGTCTTTTTTTTGTTTTTTCTTCTATTTATGCTTTTATTCTGGTTTAGTTGCAGAATGTTTTCAAGTTTACAAAGAAAACTGAAACCATTCAAAAAGAAAATGGGATTTTTGTCCATCCAGCTGCTTCGTTTCTCTGTTGTCTTTTTTTTCTTTCTCTCTTTTAACTTGGAAAAAGGCCAAAAGAGAAAAAGAAAAGTCACTTTTAATTTTGTACTCCTCTTCTGTACCTCTCTCCTTCCCCTGTTCCTCCTTTCTGCCATTTCTTTCACTCCCAAAAGTCCAAAAAATTCCCCAGTTTCTTTGGGGTGTTTTTCATGGAGTGTGCACACAAGAAATGGGTCCCTCTCTCTCTGCTGATGCTTAGAAGTAGTGAGGGTGAGCCGCAAGCCTGCTGCCAGTGTGGGACAAGGGTTCAGTGTTCATGAGACACAGGGACTTCCCACCAGTTCCCCAGGAGGCACAGAAGAAACTGGGGAAGTGGTGAGTGATGCCTTCCAGGTTCATCCATCATGTGCCTACAGCTGGGGAAAAGCAACATCTGAGCTGGAAAACTCAGCCCTGAGTTGGAGTTTGGGGTTCGGAGTCCTGTGTCTGATCCAGCTGCATTTAGAATAAATCCTATTATTGAAGAAGAGCAGCAAAGTGACGGTGACGAATGTCCCATCTTTTCCATTTCCAAGGAACCTAACTCTTCAGAAATAAAGTTGTGGGCTAGTGGCAGGGCTCTGCCCTCAGGGTTACGTGCCCTCCATAAGCCAAGGAGACCTTCGAAAAACACATGATGTGCCTCAACGGACAGGAAAAGCAGTAATTATAAAAGCAGCGTAATAGAGAAGTTTCCTTGTGCCACATGGTGAGAGGAGCTCTGTGACAACAGAGAATTTTTCCCACGATTTAGAAGCATTTCACCTTCCTCCTGGAAAATCATCTGGTTTAGTTTTTCGTTGTTATTGCCATTTCTTTCATTTGCTCTCATCAAGGAGATGAGGGGAATTAGGCTTCAGAAGGTGGTGATTTAGTGACCTCCCTGTGTTTTTCTGATCAGGAAAATTTGATGGGGATGCTCATCTCTCCTCATTGCCCATTTGCTGAGCACATGGCAAGGCTCAGCGCTGTGCAAGCCCAGCCATGGTTATATTCTCATCCAAGGGATGCCGCCTGGGACCTCTGAAACGTAGCCAAGCCGTGGGCTTTTGGCAGGCAGAGGAGGCAGCTCAGAGGAGGGGAGCGAGGGATCTCAAGGATGACCGTGGCAGCTCTTTCGCCTCTGTGGAAGGGGATTGTCCTCGGGGTCCTCCAGCTCACCCCCTCCCAGCCCTGCTTCTTGGTGGAGCACAAGCGATGCTCCCTGCGAGCTCAGCATGGCGTTAGGTTTTTGATGTGTGTAAAAGACAAAAAAACCCACTGATGACAATTGCAGAGAGCAGCTTCACATGCCAAGCTGTCAAGATCCATGCAGCACAAATGCAATGGAAACTTACGGCTCCCGTGGGTGTTGGCTGCTGGTGAGGAGAGCCGGGTTAGCTGGTGTCCGTGTCTCATCGTGTCCCATTGGGTCTTGGCGGTTTCAGGCTGTGGTCCCTGTGTTTGCAGGGCGGATGATGAGAAGGTGGAAAATGCTGACTGTCTTGCAGCAAATTGATTTAATCTCCAGGTGTTTCCGTTGCTTCTGTTTCTTTTGTTGGTGGTGCGAGGCCAAAGTCTGCTCTCCGCTGTGAAGCTCTTTCCCTGGCAGTGCAGCTGGGTGACTTCAGCTGGCCCTCAGCCACGCTCCAAGACATCAACGAGGCCAGGGCATGTTCAGCAGGGTCAGTTTGTGTCTCTCTTTCCATCAGGGGGTCCGCTTCTCTACAGTGACGTGAAGTTTGTCTACAACTCGCAGCAGCTGAACGGCACCCAGCGAGTGCTGCTGGATAACGTCATCTCGGAGGAGCAGTGCCGAGAGCTTCACCGGGTGGCCAGCGTGAGTAGGGGGGGACACCTGGTACTCTCCCCAGCATCTGGCTGGTGAGAGCTGAATGTGTGCTCAGCCCCTGGCATGGCTCTGGGTTCATGCCTCGCTCCTGAGTGTTGCAGCTGATGCCAGGATGCCCGTGGAGAGCATTCAGATGCTTGTCCCCATAGCAGACCCATAACTACAGCACAGGAGCTGCTGCTCCATCCTGGGCTGTTCTTAGAAACATGCTGCAAGGCAGAGTTCGTGCAGAAATAGCTCTTCGCCCCATGTTGTAGAGAACCCCAAAGGATGTTCATCAGCAACTGAGTCTGGGGAGGGACTGAGAGTGCTTGAACATCCCCACTCAGGAGGTGGGCAGCTGTTTTCCAGCATCTCAGAATGGACCATGTTCATGGAGAGCTGCAGCATCTTCCCACCTCGTCCACCTATCCTGGTGAATGCAGCCCTGGGGAATTTGGGGAAGAGAGTCCCAGGTGCTCCCATCCCAGCTCCCCTTCTGGAGAACCAGTTCACCACTCACGCGTGTTTTTGTCTTTCAGGGAATCATGTTGGCTGGAGACGGTTACAGGGGCAAAACCTCCCCGCACACCCCAAACGAGAGATTTGAAGGAGCCACTGTTCTCAAAGCCCTCAAGGTACGGCTCCCTCCCTCCTCCTCCTCCTCTCCCATGGCGTTCCTCCCAGCCCACACAGTGCTGACCCTCTCTCTCCCCTGGCATTCCTTCCAGCTGACACACAGTGCTGACCCTCTCTCTCCCCTCCTCTTTGCCCAGTATGGCTACGAGGGCCGCGTCCCGCTGAAGAGCGCCCGGCTCTTCTACGACATCAGCGAGAAGGCTCGCAGGATCGTCGAGTCCTACTTCATGCTCAACTCCACGCTCTACTTCTCCTACACCCACCTGGTGTGCCGCACCGCCCTCTCCGGTGAGGGCTCGGGGGGCTGGCGGTGGGGCAGGGCTGGGGGGACGAGGGGGGATTATGAGTGGGGGACCCAAGCTGAGCAAAGCTTTGTTTTGCCTGGTGGCCAAGGGCTGGGCAAAGTCACCATCTCCACAGCAGCAAAGGAGATGTCCTGAAGAAGTTAATTTCTGGGTCTCTCTTGTTTTTCTTGTCTCCAACTCTTCCTCTTTTCTCCTCCCTCTTCTCTTGCGTCCTCACGGTCCTTTCTCCATTCCACCCCCCCAGCTCTCCATCTCGCCTCCCTGCAGTCAGGAACAAGCCAAGCTGTGCAGATCTGAGTCCTCAGACGTTGTCTTTTCTCCCCAGCCTTCCCTTTCCTCCTCTCACCTGTGAACACCACTGGAGTGGGGTCGGGGAAGGCTCTCCATGGCATTTCCATCTCATCCACCCCTTCTCCTTCCCCTTCCTCCCCACGGTCCTGCCCTAGGCCAGCAGGAGAGGAGGAACGACCTGAGCCACCCCATCCACGCCGACAACTGCCTCCTGGACCCCGAGGCCAATGAGTGCTGGAAGGAGCCTCCTGCCTACACCTTTCGGGATTACAGGTAGGAAGGAAGGGGGGGCTGCTGCTGGGGACCCTCCCCACAGGCTGTAAGCCCTAAAGCTGGTACATCCCAGCCCTGGCAGAAGTGAGATTCAGCAGGTGGCTTCCAATGGCAGCAGGCGTCATGGCTAAGCTTCAAGCCAGAGTTTAACTGTAATGGCTCTGAGATATTTTAGGGTCGGGAGATTCCAGCTATGGCCCACAGGGCTGTGTCTCTGTCAGGTGGTTCTGGTACAAAATCACTGGAACAGGTTGCCCAGGGAAGCTGTGGATGCCCCATCCCCGGAGGGGTTCAAGGCCAGGCTGGATGAGGCTTTGGGCAACGTGGGCTGGTGGGAGGTGTCCCTGCCCATGGCAGGGGGCGGGAACTTGGATGATCTCTAAGGTCCTTTCCAGCCCAAACTTGTCTGTGATTCCATGATTCTATGAAAATGGGAGGGTGGGAGCTGGTGGGACCCAGGAGACATGTTGAGAATTGTTCCCTAGCCAAGGAGAGATCCACTGGTTCTCAGCTGTGGCTCCAAAATGGGGGCAGTTGGGGTGGCCCTGGCCAGCCCCACAGCAGGACCTCCTCTGCCCAGCAGCCCCCTAACCACATCTCAGTGGAGGGATGCAGGATCTGCCCCGGAGGTGGGGGTCAGCCCCCAGCCCTCTGTGCTGCTCCTCTCACAGGGGTCTTCTGTTTCCTCCCCCAGTGCCCTCCTGTACATGAACGCAGATTTTGAAGGAGGCGAGTTCATTTTCACCGAGATGGATGCCAAAACTGTCACGGTAAGTTGGTGCTGTGAACCAAACACCATTCCTCATCACCCTGTGCTGGGGCTTGGGGCTTCCCCAGGCAGCCTGGGGCTCCTACCTTGCAAAGAGCCCCTACAAGGTCCTGGTGGCAGAGGTGCACAGACTTTCTATGCCCTGCCCAGAGGCTGCACTGAGCGGGACATCTGCAGATCAGAGGGATGCTTGAGAGTCGTCCCTGCCTGGAGGACTGCTGAACTCCCACCCCATCTCGTGGCCAAACACGAAGCAATGCCTCTGGACGTATGCAGTGACTGGCCCAGAGCAGGTCACCGTGGTGGACATCAGTCCCTGAGAGGGATGGGGCTCAGGCACAAGCCCCCACCTCTGCATGGGGTGGTCTGGGAGGCTGGGCACCCCCTCCGTGGTTGGACAGAGCATCTGGGCACCAGGCTGCAGCTCTGGAGTCCAGTAGATGCTGGAGGGTAGATCGCATCTGCCAAAGGATTGGTTTGGTTGGCACTTCTGCCACCAAATACCTATTGTGGACTCAGCAGAGAGAAGAGACGCATTTCACAGCCCACGCCAGAGTTAGCCTGAGCCTCCAGGAGCTGTCCCATGGCCCTGTTTTGCTGTAGGTGGACACCTGCAGGCTTTGCAAGGACTCCATGCCACCATCTCCTTTCTGCATGATGGCTGTGCAGCAGGACCAAGCCTCCCACCTCTCTATTTACCCCACACATTGTTTACAGCCATGCCCAGAGCTCTGCCTGTCTTCCAGAGCAGCTCACTGGGTCCTGGGGCAATGCAAAGAGATGTCCAGTAAGATCCCAGGCACTGGACCGTGGTAATCCCAGGCATGGCCGGCACATGGACCATGCTGCTCTTGCCACCCTGATGTTGCCTGTTTTCCCGCAGGCCTCCATCAAGCCCAAGTGCGGGCGGATGATCAGCTTCTCGTCAGGCGGCGAGAACCCCCACGGGGTGAAGGCGGTTACCAAAGGCCAGCGGTGCGCTGTGGCTCTATGGTTCACCTTGGACCCGCTTTACAGAGAGCTGGTGAGTCCCTCCAATCATGGTGTGAGGGGAGCTTGGGGGTACCCAGCACCCTGGAGGAACCTGGGACATCTTCATCTTCCCATCCTAGCACATCTCTTTTCCCCCAGCACACCCACTGCAGCAGCATTGTCATCTTCTGCACCACTGGGATGTGAGCCAGTGGCACTGGGACCAAAGAGGTTTCCCTGCCAGCTGTCACCCTGGGCAGCCATCACCCTGGGGTGCGGGACTGGGGTGCTGCGGGATGCAGGGAGCTCTGCGCAGGGCTGGGCTGGGCTGTGCTGGCCATTTCTGACACCTAGTGGCAATAAGCTGATGAACGGGGAAGTCTTCCCCAGCCATCCACACAGCTCAGAGGCCAGTGTTTTGTAGCTGCCAGGTCCTCCAAAGCAGTTTGGCAGCTTGAAGTCTATGGAGCTGGGCACCTGGATGCCTCAGGAGATCTGTGGTGCCTGAGGTTTTGATCCCAAGCTTATTTTCAGACATGCACTTGAGTGTCCCTCTGCTTTTTGGCTCTAGCTGGAATTCCTCCGGGCTTCATCCATGTATGGGAAGAGATCAGCTCTGCCCAGGGAGCTGGAGCTCCACGTGGAGCAGAGGGGACAGGAGAAGGGTACGCTGTGGCTGCTCTGAAGTGTGATAAGGGAACAGCAACGCATCAGCTCTGCCCCAGCCATTGCAGCCCCAGGAGGGAGGAGGGAATTAGGTACTGAGGTGCAAAGGGATTTGATTAATTTTGCCCAGCAAATCCCCAGCTCGAGTCCCTTTCTTCTCAACTACACTACTGTTCCTTGGACGAACTGCTGGTCATCCCAGCAGGCTGAGCTGTGCTGGATAAGCTGAGAGCAGGAACCGAAGCTCTGCTCAATTTCTTCCCTTCCTCTCTTGCAGGAGCGAATCCAGGCAGATGAAGTGATCGCGATGTTGGACCAGGAGCATCTAGGACCCAGCGAAATGAACATCAACCCAAAGGATGAGCTATGAACTAGGCCAAAGACTTTTTCTATTAAATATTTATTTAATATTGTTAATCTTATTAGAACCCTTCTATTTTTGTACAGAGCCGCTGTATAAATTAACAGGTTAATATGATGGTGGAGTTTAAGGCGTGCCTCTTCTGTGTTTAGCACAGCTCTTGCTGGGACCCCTCATCTCTGTGCCAGCATCTCCTGCTGCAACCCACTGCCTCTGGGATTCCCTGTCCTTCCCTAGCGCTTCTCAGGACTTGTTCAGGCCCACTGTACCCCCTTGGAGAACCCTTTTTTTTTTTCTTTCTCAGCCAGAAATAGCTGCTTCTGTCTAGTCTCTGCTAGAGAAATGTCTCAGGTGTGATAACAGACCAGTCTCCCTGCCCCTGCCAGGTGCTGGCTGAGGACCCAGGCAGTGCTGATCTGGGGGAAACTGGAGCACAAATCAGTTATTTCCATCTCAGAGCCCTTCACCTTTGAAATACTCCTTAAAAAAAAAACCCACAAACAAAGCAAAACCCAGGTCCTGGCAAAATGCATGTCTCTCTATGGCCATGCAAAGCTGGAATTTGGGCATTAATTCTGAGCAGAGCTTTCAGAAATCACCTGCTAGGGTATGAGCGGTGCACAGACGAGAAGGGGTTTGATTTGCAGCTGCCTGGTGAAATAGGGTCTGTCACTCATGTTCAGCCCCTGCTCTTGCTGATGGGCTGGGATGCATGAAAGAAACTGCTTCACGCCACATCCTTCGAGCTTGCAGCCTAGCACTGCTGCTGGTAAAACCTCAGGTTAGATGTCATCATTTCCAGGTCCGTGTTGGAAAGCAGCTGAAAGGCTCCGGGATGTCCCAGTGCCGTGGTGTTGGGTGATCATGACGCAGCTTTGCCCACATCCCAGACACAGGGACAGCTTTCATTTATTACAGCTGCTTCTGCTGCTAGAAAGGAGATCGTAAAAGGCAAGTTGGAGCCATCTTTACTGTTGAATTTACTGCAAAGCTGCTGTCTCTCCAGAAAGCACTGCAAGGCTCTTGGCTGGAGCTTGCATCCCTCAGCAGCTCTGCTCAGCTCCCTGCTGCACTGGCACTGCCTCAGTCCTTTTCTGCCCCTCTCTGCCAGCTTTGGCATTTCCAGGACTTAAAATCTGCAATAGGGAATTGTCTTTTCTCTTTGTTCATGCAGCTGGTGCCTACCCAAATCTTCCAGGCTCGGCAGCATCCTCTTCTCATCCAGCCCCTGGCTGCAAAGGCCATGGACAGGGATGGTCCTGCTGTATAGGACCCCCCCAAAAGCTGGTCCTGGGCAAGATAAAGGGAAACTCAATGCATCTGGAAAAACAAATGCCCAGACTGGGAAAGGGGCACCATTACTGCCTAAAAAATGATGGAAGGGTCATTTGCTGTACATCCTCCAATGGAGAATCAGCAGAGGAGAAATCTCGACTGTTTTCTGAGCTACCAGCGTAGATGGTCTGTTGGAGATATCTCCCTTCTTCACAGACTGTTGAAAAGATTCATTGTGTTGGCTCCCCAAAGAGCTGCCCACAGGCTTAAATGCCTCCCCTGTAAATGTTTAACCCCTGTTTTTTAAAAGAGCCAGAGGAAAAGCTGGCAGGAAGAAGAGGAAGGCTGAAACGTCGGTTGTGTTGTCCCTCATCTACACCACTCAGTTGTATCCAGGGCTTGACTCCGACGTGCTGCACCTTCAGCGTGAGTTTGTGCTGCCATCCCCCTGCCAACCGCATCTTCCCGAGCGCATCCTGCAGAGCTCATCCCTCCGAGCGCCTCGGGACAGCCCACCCCTGCCCTCCCGGGGGCTGCAGGGGTCCCACCAGCCCATCATCCTGCGGGGAGGCGGCAGGGGGGCATCGCAGGTCGGGGTTTGCTGCTGTGCTGGTTAGCCAGAGCTGTGTCTAAATCCAGGGGGAATAAACTAAAGACAACATCTGGGCCTGTCTTTGTCTTTCTTTAGCCAAATATTAGAATAGGAGAGGAGGGGATGTGCAGGTTGTCTCATGGTGTTACTTGGGGTTTTCTGCCCCAGGCCCTAGAGCACACGTACACACCTCCCAAGGAGGGGTGTAGGAGATGCTGGTGTGGACGGGATTAAGAAAAATTGTGTGTGTGCATTTGCCTGCCTGTCCATCTCCTTTGCTCCACATCCAGCCGCCTAATACTATGCACCACTGGCACACCACAGGCAGGTTGAAGAGCAGGAGGAGGGTGTCACAGCCCCCGTGCTCTGCTGGGGTGTGCAGCAGGCTGGGGAGCAAAGCAGGCTCCTGGTGAAGCAACAGCTTTGGTAGAGAATGGTGCAGGAGCCTCAGGATGCAACGTTTCAGGACTCAGTTGCACACACAAACCCCCAAGAAGAGGAAAGACTCCGGGGCACCTGGGCCCTGCCGCTCAGCATGCTGCTGTCACCCAGCCCTGCCTGCGGCATGTGCCAGGCTGCAGCTGGGCTGGGTGAGTCAAAGGCACTTCTCCTGTTTGTTTGTTTTTCCAGCTCTCTGCTCTGGCAAAGTCTAGCTCCGAAGTGGATTTGTATTTCTGCTGCAACAGCAGAGGTGGTTGCCAAGTTTATTGGCGCGCTGTAGCCTCTCAGGAGCTAGTTACAGAGCTCTTTGGGACACGCACCGAAACACAAGGTAGGCTTTCGGGTCTGTTTTCTATCTGATCGGGATGGGTTACCACCAAGGTGGCCTTGGACTCTCAGAAAATAATTTTAACTCTCAGATTTGATGCAGGGAGCTGGCATCTGCCAAAGCTGTCACGGTCACATCCAGCCTGCCCCATCCCTGGAAAAAGAAAGCAACCACCACCACCAAATGTGTACACGCCTTGGTCAAACACACCTCAGGGACAGCCTGGTGCACTAACAATTTTTTTTGCTTCCTGCTCCATTGGCTCACGTTGGTTATTGGCTCTCGGTCGTTGCTGCAGCTCCCCAAGGAAGCAGTGCCCCAAGTCACACCACAGAGGATAAAGCTGATGTGCTTTTCAGAGCAAGCCTCACAGCTCCTGGGCCATCTCTAAGCTCCTCCAGCCATGGCTTGGCCACCCAAAGGAGCTGCAACCTGCTCATGTCTTGGCCATTTGTTACACATGCCCCGTTCTAGCACTGGCTGTGGGAGCAGTTTGGAGCTGGAAATGCTTGAACCATGGCTTAGTTCCTTGTTAACGCTGCTGTGCCCCTCCTAATACATCCATTATGCAGGGTGGGATTAGCAGGAGTGATTTATGAGTCAATGAGAAAAAAAAAAAGCTCACAAAGGAAATGTAATAGAATTAAAAACTATTTAAAACAACCACTGAAGTGGCTGTGAAAACACGCGTGTGTGTGTGCCTGGGTGCGGCCGTCGCTCTAAAGCGAAGCCCTGTGTGGTGTTACTCAATGCTGGGGGATCTTTACTAACCAGGAGATGTTTTTGGTTTTGTTTTGACATTCAAGCCAAGTTTGGTCACCCCTTGCACAAGGCTGCTGCTGGGGGGGGGTGCTGGGGGAAGCTGGTCTGTGCCCCAGGTGTGCCTTCAACAACGGGGAGTCGTTAATGATTCAGGAAAAAATACAGATGGAATTGGAAAGGAGGGGATGAATCATTGCACCTCATCATCAGGGATGCGGCAGCAGAGCCAGCGGCAGGGAGGGCACCAGGCGTGGGGAGCAGCAGCCAGCCCTGCGAGGCACCCAACACATGGCAAACACTTTGTACATGCCAAGAGCCACACACAGGGGACAGCAGAACGTCTGAGGATGAGGTGCTTTGGGCTGTAAATGCCTTACTGCAAGTGGTTGCTGAAAGTTTCCCTCCAGACAAAAGCTCAGCCCTGAGACCTCACCTGGAAACAAGCCTTGTGGGTATTTACAAATCCCTGAATCCACAGTCAAGGCTGGAATACCTGAAGCTCTTTACATCCAGTGGCTACAGACTCTATTAGAAGCTGAGCATGCCCATAGACAGTAGCCTGTGAGACTTTTCGAGGTGTTAATTTTAAGCGACTCAAGCTCCCCAATATTGCCGTGGAGGCCTGGGGCCATGTGAACCAGTCAGTCTCCAGCAGCTCCACTGGACGATGAGTGATCCCCATCGATTCCAAGCTGAGGCACGATAAGTTTATAAAATGTGGTGTAGTTGGATGTTTTGTACACCCCCCCCCCTTTATTTCCCAGGAGACAGCCCAAAATACAGCAGCTGGGGTGACCCTTGGAGACCCAGTGACAAGCCCTGCAAGCAGCCAGCCCGGCTGAAGACCCTCTGGTGCTGCTGCCACTCCATCCCACCCTGCCTGGTGTCCCTCTGCCCGGGTGATGGACGATTTGGGTGGCATTGTCCCCACCAGCTGCTGCACCTAAAGTTGGCCAGTCCCTGTGCAAGGTCACCTCAGAGGCACTGTGGGTGGGAGCAGAGCCTGGATGGGTTTGTCACCTTTGCATTACAGCTTCTGGCTTTCCTGCAAGCTGCAGTGACTTGGCCAGGGGAAAGGTGTGAGCAGAGGAAAGAGCTGGAGTTTGCACTGAGCACTGCTCATCCCTCCTGGTTAAACCTGGACACAGCCAAGCTGCGCGCTCACAGGCAGTTGAACATCTTCCCATGAAAACCTGTCATTAAAAAAAAAAAAAGAAAGTTATTTCCTCCTGTCCACACCCTTGCCCAGCCTGGAGGAAAAAAAAGAACAAAACAGCTGGCAGTGAGATAAAAATGGGCTCGTCCTGCTTCGGGGAAGAACTCCATTAAAAAAGGAAAGAAGCATGCATGTCTTTTGTTTCCAGAACTGCTCCGACGCCCGCAGCCCACCAGAAGAGCCACCTTTTCCTGCAGGAAATGTTGCTGCTTGTCTGTGCATCGGGATTTGACCCTGGCTGGGTCCCACGACGTTGTGCTCTTCCCCAGGTGTGTCTGGGGACACGTGTGTGTGCTTTTCCTCCTGTCACCCCCTTTCCACAAGGGGAACCCCAACCCAGGGTATAAGGTGCCTTGGTGCCAGCACCAGAACTGATGGAGTTCATGGGACCCCATGGGGACAGGAGCAATAGATGCCACTGAGAACAGCAGGGCCCCCCCCATATCCTCCCAGAGCATGGGTCACTCGTCTGTCCCCAGAGCACCACTGCACCAGCAAACTGCTCTCTGTCCGTGGGTGCCATGGCCAGCCCAGTGCGACTTTTATCTTGCTTTAAACACATGGTGAAAGCTGGCACTGAGTTTGTTTCCTTCTCCTTTATGCAAAGAAAAAAAAACACCAAACCCATAGATGTCAAAATGTCCCAACACCCTGGCTGCCATCCAACCCTGCCAAAAAAAATAAGAAGTCCCGCTCACTACAGGTACTGGAGAAAGCAAAACAGGCAACTCGGAGAGCTGCCTGGCCACTCTTGCCTTGTTTTGGGGGGAAGGCAGAGAGCCGGTGAGCATCAGGGGAGCGGGGTTCAGCCTGGGTCCGGCCGGGCAGCAGCAGGCAGCGTGCGGGGCTGCGCGGGTGCAGGGAACCCCAGCGTGTGCAGGGGCAGGAGCAGGCAACGCGGGGACCCTGGGGGCAAACGGAGCCTGGCTGGCGAGTGGACACGCTTGGCAAAGGAGCAAGTCAGCTAATGATCGTTTCCAGGAGTGGTTTGGATAAGGAGAATGGCAGTTCTAGTAGGTATTTCCTGAGGTTGAGCAGGGTAGGGCTGGGGGGGAATTAATATGAGCTCAGTTGAGCTTCTGCCTCGCCTTTATCTGTGATGAGATTAATAGCAGAGATGGTGGCGGCACCATCCGTCTGCTGCCGTGATGGGGTGAGCTGATAAGTGGCTCCCGCACTGCCTCGCATGGGAGCCCAGCAGCTCTGGCATATGGGGAGCCAAAAAAAATAAGTCACACACGGCTCTTTTGAAATGGCCTTAAGGTCCCAAGCTCAGAGCAAACACGTTGCATTGGACTGGCCTGTCTGCTCCCAGCAGTGCCAGGAGCATGGCTGGGACCTCCCAGTGCTGCCCAGCATCACCATCCCCTCCTTGCAGGGCTTCTGCACCCCATCCTGGCTGAAAACACCGGGCTAAAGGCTGAGAAATGAGGCCACCGCTTGCCACCAATGTGCTTTGGGCAGCTCCAGTGCAAGAAATGAAAGCAGCTGGTTTGACTGCAATGAGGCAGAAGCTGGAAAGAAGCGTGAATGCCCTGCAAGGCACCTCCCAGCTGCTCACGGTGCTTTAACTGGGCTGCAGCAAAGGTGGGGAAGAAACTCTCTTATGACCCCCCCTCAGAGAGAAGGTGGACTCCCCGGCAAACTTTGTAAAGCTCTTTGTCACATGTGTGACCAGGTCCGTTCATGGCAAACCCAGAGCCACCTCTGAGTGTACACAGCTCTGGTAGGGGAGCTTTCACTGGAAAACCACTGAAACAAAAGCCCTGTAATTTAAAAGCCTCATATTAGTCGCAGTAACCAGATAGGCACAGGCCAAGTGTGCCCGTCCAGGGAAGGGACACCCTGGCACCAGGCTGGTGATGCCGAGGTGATGCCGAAGCCCGACGTCCCCTCCACCGCATTGCTAGTCACTGGCTGCATCACCCTACCCCAGGATGCCCCCGAAAACCCTTTGGGGTGATGTGCCTTTCTGCAGGAATCCCTTCTCATGGAGCCCCACCAACCTGTGCCCATGGCCCAGGGGTGGCCAAGTGCTGGGGGGGGCAGCTGGCCGGTGCTGGGGGGGGATGGGATTGTGGGGGCTGCTCCCACCACCACACAGGAAAAGAAAAATCAACCCACCAGCATTTTAAAACCAGTTTGCTGCCCCCAGGCACCTGGGGGTTGTTTGTTCATCTCCTTTCATTTCGACACCTCGTGTGAGAGGCTGGGAGCTGGCATCCACCGCTCCAGTGGTGCCAGCTGGGAGATTGTTTTATTTGATTTGCCAGCTAAATTGGGTGGATGGGTGGAGACTGAATCTTCTCCTTTATTTTTGTTTTTAAAAAACCCTTCTGGCCCTGGGTGAGGCAGAAGGAGCTGAGTAGTTTCACGTCCATCTTCTCTGTGACAGTTACCTGCCTGCAGCAGCAGGGCCACAGCCCAGCTCCTCCGAGCAGAGCAGCTGGATGTGGGGGCTCGAGCTGGCTGGTCAGGTGGGGAAAGCCCTCAGCCACCTCATACAGCAGTTTTTTATTCCCCCTCCAAGCACACTGGAAAAAGCTCTAGTGCCACCCTACCCTTCCTTGCTCTGCCCAAGGGGTCAAAGGAAAAATGACGACTTTGATCCGAGCATCCCGTGGCACTGGGAGAGGATGGGACAGGCTGTGAGCTCCTCATCAGCAGTGGAGTGATGGCTGAAAATCCCAGCCTCGTAGCCTGGCCTCATTTCTCACAGCTGCAGGGAAGGTGTTTGTCACCAAAGGTCCCCAGGGAAAGCCCTGAGCCGTGTGCGGTTAACACCCCAGGGTGCTCTAAGCAAACACTTTCAGAACAGCCGTCCCCACATCAAAACACGGCCCGGCAGCCACTCTTAGGGATGGGACAAAGCATAGACGGACTTTTGCCCGAGCCTGGCTGTGCCCTGTGCTTCCCCAGGTGACTCACTCCTCAAGCAAAGCAGCCCAGGAGGGTTTTTCCCCATCTCACCCATGGCTGTGAAGAGAAGGATGTTCACACACATCTTCCAAAAGCTCAGCCATCAGCAACCACCGTGCCATGCTCTGCTGCATCCACCAAGCCACCAGGTCCACCCTGCCAGCCACAAGCCCACGGCGCTGCTCCCAGGCTCTCCTGGCAGCTGGGGCTTTGCTACTCGCACCAAACCCAGGTGCTGCAGGGGGTGAGGAGCCTGGCTGAGGAGCACACACCCTGCCCCGCTCAGCTGGCACCATGCACATTCCTCCCTGTTTGCTGGAACATCTGCACCAGGAGCTGCGGCACTGACCCGTAGCTGTGACCCACACCGTGCCCTGAAAGCAGCCCAACAGTGGGGTCTGCATGTCTGAGAGCTGCCGGCACGCCTGCCTGCCCATCCCTCGGCTGCTGGGACCCATCGTGCTGGCTGGAGCTGCTGGCATCGCCGCTTGCAGGGAACCCAGCCAAATCTACAAATTGCATTTGCTCTGGGAGCGTAACAAATCTTCAGCAGTTCCCCTTGAGGTGGGGAAGATGCTACATCCTTTCTCCCCTTTCCGACTAATTACACTGAAACAAAAGGTGAGATACACCATACCAGGAACGTTACCAAGCCTCCCAATCCTCCACCCAGCAGAATTAGGTGGGAGCTCCGGATGGCACGAATACAGATGCCGGCAGCTGGCCTCCCGCTCCTCTTGCTCAACCACTGGCGCCACAAGACAAAAGATAACAAACATCTCTCCTGCCCTTGCCATGGGCCTAGCAGCAAAAGAAAATTTCCAGGTCAGAAGCTCCTGCTGGGTAGCCCGTGCTCCAGGCTGTGCGGCAGCACTGCCATCCCTCAGCATCAATTTGTCCCAGTTGAGAAAACTGGGTAGTACCGGCATGCTGCACACCCCAGGCACTGCTTTGGGATCTCCCTGCTGCCTTCAACCTGCATCTCACTTCCAGCACTTCTACTCTTCCCAAGGGATGGCATGGCTGCTGGTGGTTCCTCCTCAACACCTTCGAGTTTTTGAGAAAACCCAACAGGACTCTTTGCTTTCACCCCCTATGGCAGTCTGAAGGCAGCTCTGCCTTGGAGACACACTCAGTGTAAACAGGGAGAAAAGCACTGCAGGGATCCTCCTGTTCTCACCTAGGAGGGGGAAAAGGGCAGAGAGCTGCCTGGTAACACAGGGCAGCTCTGGGAGCATCACCCAGACCTTCCTGCCCACCCTGGTCAGCAATGCTCTTCTCTCATGTGCAGTGGGGATGCTCATAACGACTGGGAGAAAGCCAGTCTCAGGAAATTTGCCTGTATTAGTATGGATGTCCATCTTGGGTGCCCTTTTCTGCAGCTTTTTGGTTTGGCTGTCCCAACTAGCTGAGAGACATTTGAAAGGTATTCCAGATGCCCTGGCCTAACCAGGCATGCAAGGGTTAACCAGCATGCTCCTTGGGCTCAGCATCACTTCACTTCCAAGGGAGCAGAAGGCTGTACTCATTGTCTTGAAGAGGTGAAAAAGAGTCAAGTGCTGTAGTCTGTGCTCTGTGTCTTCCCAGCCACCCTCTTGCTGGGCTTCATCTCCTGTGAAACGCTGCAGGAACTCTGCACTGCTTCCTGGCCATGGGCACATCACTATAAAAACAGAAAAAAAAATTAAAAATCAAATTTCAGTCAGTTATCTCTGTGCCCCAGACAGCAGCTGGTCACAGCCTGCATGGGGACAGGGTGCCTTCACCTTCTCCTCACCTGCCCATCTCCAGCTGGCTGCTGGCATCCCGGGCAGGGCTTTCAGCGATGTCCAATTTCCTCCCCTCCAAGGCAAGGCTGAAATAATCTGGGGCAGCTGCTGCCCATGGCCTGACTTGTAACGTCCTTACCTAATGGTTACTTGCTAATATTTCACCCTTGGGTGAAATGATAAGGTTCAGGGCTGGGTGGAACACGTTCAGCCATCTCTTCTTCGGGGCAAAGTGAGTCACTGCTGTTAGGATTGTGCAAATCCAGCTGTGTGTGCGGGTTTGGGTGCATTTGTTTTTACCATGAGCCCTTAACCTCCAATGCACAGCACAACTCTACCTGCTGACAGCTCCTAAACACTGGCTTTCTTCTGCTCAACTCACCAACTAAGCAGCAATAAAGGCCAGAATAGAAACCATAATAGCAGTAACTGTCTTGCTACCCATAGCACTTAAAGCTGGAAGAAAACTTCTCTAGAGGGAGAGCAACCAGTGAGGTCCGTGTCCTCCAGCCAGCACCCTCAAGTGGCTGCTCCTCTCCGAAATGTGAGCCAGGCTCAGGACTTTCAAAGGATGCTGTAGGGCTGGGGCTGAGGTCAGAGCCAAAATGGCAAAATCGCACGCACCGATGCTCAGGGCTGGGTATCTGCTCAGCGTGCAGGAGCTTTGCATCAGCCTTCAGAGGAACAAATACTGCCCTGGGGGAAGGGTGCTGGACACTGCACTGGGGCTGGGCTTCAGACATTGCAGCACCTTCTAGGCACATGGTGCTGGAGGTGACCACTTCTCTCCTGTTTCTGTAAAAAAAATCCATCTCTAGGAAAATACTCTGATAAATACTCAGCTCTCGCCAAGCTCTGCTTGGCTGCTTGACCATGTCCTTGGAATAAGAACTAGATGCATTTATCTCACATTTCGCCACGGCGCGTGGATAATTTGATGCAATTGTGTAGCCACCCACACCTTTAATTAATCAAAGAGCTTTTTTTCACGCAGCACTGTGCAATATTTTGTTTCCTAACATTCCCTGCTCCAGAGTACTAGGATCTGTTGTAACATTTCTTACCCAATTCCAGCACTGAGGGCTACACAGCCAAGAAGATGGATCACATGTGTAGAAATCTTCAGCGTTGTCTCCAGAGGCAATTTCCAATGAATCAGAAGCTGAATTAATCAGAGGCTCACAGAGGAATTTTGGAAAGCAAAACAAAACTGAAAAAGAATGAGCCAACAAACAAAAATAACCTCAGGAAGAAAATAGGAAAAAGTCAGCAGATTCCCTCTGTTGCTGTTTATGAAGCTCAGGAAAAACTAGAGGAAAGCTGAGGATCTCCTGCAAACTAGGGAATGCCTTGCCAGAGTTCACCATTCTAGGACAGAGCTGAAAAACCCTTCCAAGGGACCAACAGGCCACCCCAACATCTTCGTTTTCAGACCTGTTCCTGCCCAGCTTCACGCTGGAGCTCCTGATGGGGGACAGGAAAGTGTGGGTAGAGACTGGAGATGGCTGAGTAAGGGAGTGCTTGGAAATGCTCGGACCGAATGCTGAATAACTGAAAATCACTGGCCCAGGTTGCCCAGAGCAGCTGTGGTTGCGCCATCCCTGGAGGGGTTCAAGGCCAGGCTGGATGAGGCTTTGGGCAACCTGGGCTGGTGGGAGGTATCCCTGCCCATGGCAGGGGGGCTGGAACCCAAACCATTCTGTGATTCTATGAAAAGAAACACCTGACAAACACTTCTCTACACCCGAGACACCAGCTCACCCGTTTATGTGCAAACTATCGGTTTGAACACCCTTCGCTCTGGCCACCCCAGCCAGGAGAGCTGGGACCTGGGGACCAGGGTGAGGATGGGCAATGGGGGCACAAGCAGCGAGCCTGCGAATGCAGACCCTACCCAAGCACTGCCCACGGCTGCCCGCAGGCACACCCCTCCCCACCTTCCAGCCAAGGGGGGGGTGCATCCTCGCCAGCTCCCCAGCTTCTCCTTGGGAGCTGCAAACTGTCCCCAGGGCACACTGCAGCGCGTGCCTGCCCAGTGCTGGGGGCTGCTCTCACGTTTGGCCTCCCCCCGGGGTGGAACCACATGTGGGCCAAACGAGTGGGGTGAGATTTTAAATCATGCAGCAGCAAACCGAGCCCCAGCCAGCCCACAGCCTCCAAGCCAACAGCCCGCGGGGAGCCCCAGGGCAGAGCACCCCATGTGTGCACAGCATCCTGCGGAGCCACGCAGGTGCACAGCGGGGTGCTGGGTGCCGCAGGCGGGTCGGTCCTGGCGGGGTGCCGGGCTCCCCACCCAGACTGGCTGAGCTGGCTGCTGCGGTGGCGTGGGAGCCCGGAGCCGGCCGCCGATGCTCCAGCCAGGTGTTGCTGTGGGAGTTCCCGGCTGCTGCGTGTGCTCCCTGCAAAATACCTGGTGGTATTTTCTCAGCTGGAAGAAGAGATGTGTATCGCTTTGGCAGGCAGGACTTTTGCAGCCGAGGCTCTGTGTGTGTGCAGGGAGGGAAGGTGGAGCATCTCTCATGCCCTCGGGCAGGGCACGCATGGTGCTGGGAGCCTGGGGTGCTGCTGGGTGCTGGCTGCGGCTGCAGGGTGTTGCAGCACAGGGTAACAACGCAGGGCTGCTCACCTCCTGTGTGCCAACCAGCCTCCTGGGGTGGGTAGGATCTGGAGACACCTCTGCACAGAGGATCACCAACTGAGGGCACAACGTCAAGCTTTTTGCACCCTTGAGTTGCCCTGGGGTGAGAGCAGTCATTCTCGTGGTTTAGCAGGTGATGGGGTTTTGGTCTAAACCTTCTGAATTTCTCATTTGTGCTGGTGTTGGTTGGCGTGGGCACAACACTGGGGATTCCCTGGCTGCACAGCAAAGGGAAGGAGAGCAGCAGCTTTCCCAAGAGACCAGCTACAACAAAAGTTCCTCTGAAACACCAACAGGTCACTTGCTTATTCCACCCATGCACAATAAACAAACAGGAGCTGCTGCAGCTGGGATGTGAGGGGAGAGGTGTGGAAAAAGGCGGCTGTATGAAACCCTGTGAGCACAGGAGCCGCTTGGGGAGCCGCGGGGGGCTCACAAGCCGTGAGTCGGGTCCCGCAGCCGGTCCCGCTAGAGGGCAGCGGCCGCCCGGGCATCCCCGTCCATCCCCCCTGACCCCCCCCCCGCCGGTTTGTGCTTTTTTTTCTTTTTTTTTGTGAAGCAGCATTTGTACAAATCCGCTTGGCAAGGGAACCAACGCGGGTAGGGGATGATGCACTGGGAAGCGGCTTGGCTTCAGTGCAGCCACATTTTCCCTTGTCTCCATTTTTATTTCTTTTTTTTTTTTTTTTAAATGCCAGACTGGATTTATACTTTTTTTTTTTTTTTTTTTAATGTGCAGCTAGACACTCGTTTTGGGATTGCTGGCAATTAAAACAGAAGAGGAAAAAGCACCATCTCTTCTCCAGCTCTGCCAGCTTCTTTTGTTTTAGGTTTTCCCCTATTTCTCTTCAGACCCTGCCCCAGTTTCTTTGCCCCGCGCGGAGTCCTGCAGCCAGTTCCTTGCTGCTGGACTGCACATGGCTTTGCCACAAGAGCTTCTCTTACAGTGCAGCCACAAGCTTTAGGAACTCAGCAAAGCTGATGGCACAGACAGAGCCGTCCTGCTTAATATTAACAACCAAGCTTCGTCTTCCCTTGGCCTTGATGCGGGCAATAATGAGACCACATCTTCCTGGGCATGATTCAGAGTGGGAAGCTAATAGCTCTGAATGGCTCCCCAGGGACTTTCTCGCCACTGATGATGCAGGGAGCCTAATCTCCTACCCTAGGCAATTGGGAGAGACAGTGTAAGCATCTCCCTTGCATGCTGTAATGGTTGGTATCAGCCCAGCTGCCTGTGAGTAATTGCTGAGCGTGCCAGAAGGCACCTACCTCCTGCTGGGGCACGTATCCCCATCACCCAGGGAAGTGGCACAGCCAAAAAAGCCACCGGCTGCCCTGCTCACGTTATCACTGCATGCACAGGGCAGTGCCCTGCAATGGCAGGGAGAAAATCAGTGCGTGGTGCATGGAGACCCTCACCAAACACTTAACCTTTGAGCTCTCAGGTTGAAATCCAACTGCCCATGGGCCTGATGTTGCTGTGGGAGCAGAGCGACTGATGTGACCGCAGCCACGGGCACAAGCAGTGTCCTCAGGGGCTGTTTGGACCCTTCAGCCTTTGGCTGCAATGCTGCAGGCACACAGTCACTGCGCTGTCCCTGGAGATGTCCCTCAGTGCTTGCTTGTGCCCTGGAGCCCCCCCCATCCTGCCCCAAATTTTGCATCTTCTCCCCCCCCGACTCCCTCACAACCTTTTCTTTACTCACCAGGGGTCCCACGCATCCAGCTTGCTTCATGAAGACAGTGTTGATGTTTCCTAAGAACAAAACACACGACACTGTAGGAGTGTTTACATGGAAGCCAAAGCATTTTAACAAAACCAGCTGATCATCCCCCTCCACCCCAAGAAGGACTTGGACCAGTTTGAGCCAAGGAAGCACACTCACCAGCAGCAGGGCACAGCTGCGATGGGCAGCCCTGCGACATCCCGGGCAGATGGAGGGGGGCTGCGGAGGGGCTCCAACTCCTCACCAGATGGAAGGCACCTACCAACAGAGATACACACACATGCAAAACCAAACCCACCCGTTTCTACAGCCCTGATGTTCAGGCCTTGTGCTGAAGGCATGGTGTATACAGCTGGGAGGGGATGGGTGTGTAAATAAAAGGGACAAGCCCATGGGGTCCCAGATCAGGAGAGCAAAGCTGTAGCAAAGGGCTACTGCCATATACCTCAGAGTAAAATTTAGTCTCCTTAATCTTAGGGAAGCAAGCTGGGAGAAAGTTGCAGCCAGTCCTTGCCAACAGAGCATCAAGTTTAGCTTTTTTCCAGTTTATTTCACCTTCATGGCCAGTATATGAAACATCAAGACTCCAAAACTGCAGCCTCTACCCTTTGCAATACGCTCAGGAGGACGATTCTCTGCTGTCATGGGTCACAGAAAGCAAAAAACATCTCAGGACCCAGAAACCACCAGCTCGAGCCTGGCATCCAGGCAAGGTTGTTTGCCAAACCTGCCTGGCGAAGCAGGGGGTTCTGCTAAGCCACCCAGGACAGGAAGAACGTGACGAGCAAGACACCCTTCACAGGCTCCCCTCTGACGTTTGCCAAGTTTTGTTGTGTCCGGATAAGTTTCATTCCGGGGGAATGCTAGCTTCAGCATGCTTAGGAAACAGCACAGGAGGGCAAGCACGTCTTCAGAGGTCCACCCAGGCTTGTAAAAACACAGCTGGAAGCCTGTGATGGATCCCTGCCCTGAAAACTTCATGCCTGTGTATGAAGTATCCCCATATCCAAAGACAAAATTCCAATGGGCACGGGTGGAGGGCAAAAGGGAGAGCACCAGCTTGGGATTCCTCAACATCAGCAATGCAGAAGCTCCTGCTCCAGCAGTGGATCACAGCAGCCAGCCATTGCATCCATCAGCAAACACATTTCAACCTGGTTAATGGAAACAGAAATCTTATTTTACCTGATCGCACCTGCTCATCTAGAGGCAAGGAGTCCATCAGCTGGGACAGCAACTTCTTGCAGTCATCACAGTAGCACTTCTGTCTCTTGAGGGCAACATACCAGTTTTTAACACCGCTTTCAAGCAATCCCTGACAGCCGGCATGCAAACAGGGGACTGATGCCTCTGGATATTGATATTTAGAGACAACTGGTTTTCTAGTCCTTCAGCAAAAGAGAAAAGAAACAGCAACCAGCACCCAAGAAAGCAGACAGCCCCTCCCTACCCCAATGATAAACATGAAACTACCTCCCAAGGAAAGCCATGGCCTTTTCTTCTTCTTCTGAGATCTTCGTGGATTCCCAAGCATCCTCACTCACACATAACCCAGGAAAACCATTAAGAGACAGAGAGACGTGTGACCCCCCCACAGAAACCACTCCTGAAGCTGGGCTGGTCCCTGGACTGACTGAAGCCACCAACTGATGAAGGCTCCTCCATCACTGTTGGGACAGCCACCCCACTGGCTCTTTCAAATCCTTGGAAGAGGAAACAGGATGCAAAGGAGAAGGCTGTGGTAGGAAAAAGGATGCATGGGGTGATGCACAAAGTCTTTGCTGGGAGTTAGATCAGGGGAACAAACCTCCCTGAGCTCTGAGGGGCTGTGCAAGGCTATTTCCCAAGGGTGGAGGCAGGAAAGGGCACGCAGCAGTCAAGCTCCATTGTTTTGGAGCAGGATGGTGAACACGGGGCACCTCCTGGTGCTCGGGTAAGAAACAGAATAAAGAAACCTGTTGAAAGGGCAGAAAAGAGCCACGCAAACGATGCAAAAGCCAGAAGGTGTCCCAGGGGCTGACCCACTCCATCTGCCAGAGAGAAGGCAGGTGGGTACGCAATGGCAGTTGATAACACACCCTTGTGCCACGGATGGTGTGGGGACTGGAAAACCGTACCCGTGGGCAAAACAGCCCTGGCTGTTCAGAGGAGGAAGCAGCAGCAAAGCCTCCTGCTCAATTCTGAAGCGGCGCACAGGCAAGAAAAGAAGCTGGTTGGAAATTCGGTGTCATTTTCAGTTTGGCTTTTATTTTCATTGACTTCAACAACAAGGTGTTCCAAAACACACACAGATCTTGGTGCAGGCAACACTGTCATTGCTACAAGCATTGGCAGATTCGCAGCTCAATTAACCCCTATGCTTTGATGTATCAAAACAGAACAACAACAACAAACAACAACAAAAATCACAGCTCTACAGGGGAGGGTAAAAGCTACAGCAGTTCAAATTCACTTGAAGATTCCAGTTATACAGAAGTGGGCTCCATAGTGGTGTACAGTTGAAAGAAGATTTTCACAGCATAATATTTTAATCATTAGTGATGCAGCAGAAAAGCTCCATCTCGCTGCAGCGTGGAAAAGCAGATACTGAAGTTCTTGCACCCAGACTCTGGGCGCAGCATGAACTGAATTAACCTTTCTAGGCACAGCATTCACCTTCCTAGGCTGAAGCTTCCTGGTTCCTAAAATGATGGATATTTTTTGCATCAATATCTGTACAATACTGAAGCAGCTCAGAAGGATTACACAATGGAGATGCAAAAACCTTGGAGGCGAGAAGGGCACAACCACCTCCCTCAGCTCCAGGAATTTGCAGAGTACCCGCACTAACACCTTCCCCACACTAACACTGCCCCACTGAATCAATTGATCGTTGCGTCGAGTCAAGAGCAGAATGACTCGCTCCTTTTGTAGCATATAGCAAAAAAAAAAAAANAAAAAAAAAAAAAAAGACATAGTAAGTTTTCACACTGAGCATGTTAAATACTTTGAAATCTAGGACGCTGCTCTTTGAAGTGTTACAAAATAAAATGATAAAACAGGCTTTCGGCACCTACCCCCTCCCCTCTGCAACTGCAAAGTAACATGGGAATCTCAGTATGAAAAATACAAATCTATTTGTCCAGTGATGAGTTATTTGTTATAAGGTATACCATAAGCGTTCTGCATAAAAATATCAATTAAAAAAAAAACAACAGAAAAACAAATAATATTTTATTGTGGTTCTGTCAGACCCAGTAGCCCAAGAAGAAATAAAAATCGGCACGTTATGCTGTAGGAAACAAAAATTACACATACAAAAAAAATATTTATATACACACTTTACAGAGTAACCATCTTGCATTACCACTTCGAGCTATCCAAAACAGGCTTGCGCAGGTACCGAAAGGCAGTCTTTGAATGCAACATCGCCCTGGCACAAAAGACAGACGGAGGAGGATGCTAACAATGTCAGACTTAAGTGAAATACATGGTACACAGCAGGGACAAGAAAACAGCCACTGCATTGAAATGAGATTATCTGGTTGTAGCAAGGTAGGGTGACAAGTCATTTAAGCTGCTCTTTTCATCTTTCCCCAAGCAAAAAAAAAAAAAGTCAGGCTTACTGTTAAAACGAGCGAGCCAACTTGAAAGCAGATGTGCTGAGCCGAGCTCCTCAGCTTAGGTTTGTTTTGTATACGTTGGAGTCTTGCTACCTTGGCCAGTCTAAAGGTGAAAACACTCACTCTGCTCAGTTACCTGTCCACAGGATCACCAGATCCTGGTGGATTCCTGCCTGGATCAGGCAGAGGAAATGCCTCAGAGCACAGCTGCTGTAGAACCAACAAAGAAAACACAGAGAAAAATCCCTTTCTCATGTAAACACGACTTTCCACAGTAGCAACATTCGTATTATCAGGAACTGGTCCTTGTTCCAAGGCAGTTGGAAATTTCTTTTTTTACTCTCCACCTCTAGTTGCTCATCACTTAGTCTACAGTCACCAACACCACCCCACAACAGGCTCCAGCCTACTACAGATACATCTAAAGACAGTTCTACTTGACTTGGCAGGAACTCCATCTAGCACGGTCTAAATAACAGACTGTCTGGGGTCAGGATACCTGAAGCCCTACAAATCAGTGTGCAGCTCTCCTCTGCTCAACTGGAGGCTAGGCAGGCAAATCCTTATGCTAAACTAACCAGGCAAAGCCTAATTCTCTAGCTTAAGTGTCAGCAGTAGTACGGAACGGCTAAAGATCTGGTGGGGGACAGAAGTCAAGAGCGACCGACGGCTGTTTGCATTTATATCCTGAAACAGGCAAACCAGGACAATGTAAATTCAAAAGGAGAAGAGACAGCAGGTTTGTTTTTTTTTTTCTCCAGAGAAGGCAACGGAAAAGGAAAAGGTGGGTTGCAGGTGGCCATAAGCGCTGGCCTGCCCAGCAAAGTGCACGTGCTGTCTCCGCTGGAGAGTATTACACATGAACAGAGCACTCTGCTCTGTGGGAAGAGGCTGGTTAAGTGCAACGTTCAGCAGACCAATTCCCTTTTATTTATTTTTTTTTTTTTGGATGAACTGTCAGTTCAGTGTTTGGTAGCTTTAGGCTTTTTTGCATTTGGTTTTGGGTTTTTTGGGTTTTGTTTTTTTTTTGGCTTTTTAAAAAAAATTGATTTTAACCTTCCTGCTTTTTCCAAGCGGGATCACTGGATGAGAGAGACAAGTTTTGCAGGTCAGGACACCCAACAAAAGGTGTATGAGGATTCAAAAGTCAAGAAAAGAAGCCCTCTCCCCAAAGGAAAACACGACGCAAGAACGACGCCTTCTCGAGAAGGTCAATGGCTTTCAAGGAAATACCACCCGCCTTCCCCCTTCGCTCAGCTCTTCCCCTTGCAAGAGCCGGGCTGGAGGTCCTGGTCCAGGAGCATGACCTAGACAGCATCAAGGGCATAACTAGCATGAGTGAACAAGAAGGCTCCCTCTGCCCTTCGTCCAGGGGTGCAGTACCAAGCAGAAGGAAGACAAACGAAGGGCTGAGCAGTTTGTGGCCGAGGCGGGGTGGAGCAGGGGGTGTTTGCAGAGCTCACTCCCCTTCCTCCTTGATGCGTTGCTGTTTGTTGCGCCGGGCATCCATGTCGAAGTTGAAGTCGTTCCACTCGTCGCGGGGAGGGAAGGAAATGGTCTGCCGGAGCGTGAAGCGGACCGCGTCGATGACCCGCTCCCCCCGGGTCTCGCTGGAGCCCACGCTGACGGTGGAAGCGCCGCTGGGGGTACGCAGGAGGTGGGGAGGGGAGGAGAAGTCATGGAGCTGCCGGTGGTCCAGGATGCCCTTCCAGATGGCATGGCGGAACTGCTCCGGGATCTTGAGGCTCACCAGATCCTGCAAGGCAAGGTGGAGGGCTTAACGGAGCAATTCCTGGGCAAGCTGGGCTCGCCTCTGGGCCACTCAGCAAATGCCTATTAACAGGCAGAGCTGCTCAAATCCAGGTGGCCCTGATGCACTATAGAAGACAAGCCACTAATCCTGAAGGTGGTGGTTCACTTCTGAACAAGCACGTGTCGCTGTGAGGCAACAAGGACTAGTGACACAAGGTCTGTTTGGAAGTTACACAGTCGTACAGAAGTTATGGTGACCTAAAGCTAGATGGTTAACTGGACTGCAAGGCCTCCAGGACCACCTCAGGGAGACCTGCTGGTCGTCTATGGTGGGGGATGCTGGGCAGCAGAAGTTCAATGGCTTTGAAAACTTCTGTGTTTCTTTCAAAGCCTGCAAAAGGATTTTTGGAATCCAAGGCTGAGCTCCAGTATTTGAAGCTCTGGGTCTGACTCTGCCTTACTTGAACATAATCAAAATTTAAGGACACATAACACCTTAGAAAACTTGGACTTTGGTGCAGTACCTGAGGGGAGCATTGCCTAGACTCTGGGAAATGCGATATCAGCTTCTGAAAAAATTAGCAACCAGCTTTGGTTAATTTGGGTCAGCTTTTCTAATGAGAAGAGGAGCAGCAGCAGAAGGAAGGCAGCCCATGCTAGGAAGCAAAAAGCACCACAGCCCTGCAAAGTCCCAGGGCAAAAAAAACCCAACCAGGACAGCCAGCTCCGAGCAGAGCAATGGCACAGGAGAGGAAGCAGCAACCCTGCAGCAAAAGCCATGCAAGAGATTAAAAAAAAAAAAAAAAATTCAAAACAGTTGGGCTGAGATGCCAGTGTCAAGGCAAGATCGTTAAGGTAAGGCTAGAAAAATAGAAGCAGAAAAACGCAGCCCACGTCTGGACAGCCTACTTGTCTGCAGGCGAGAGAGGTGTTTCAGAGCGGTGTAAACTGAAACCCAGCCTTGCAGAATGAACAGGCGTGTGGGCTGGGGCCGCTCCGGGGGCTCAAATGCACAGTGGTGGGGAAGGGGAGACACTCTTTCTGTGCCAGGTAAGGCAGTTAGGATGCTGGCCCCGAGTCCAGCCTCTCTTCACCTCACAAGGAGTCTTTCTCTGTGTGCAACAGCCTTAAATCAAACTAATCATAGAAAAATAAAAATATACTGAGCCTGGATTTCTGACCCGTTCCTACAGCAGGGCCAAGAGTGCAAACAAAGGAAACGGTGAGGAGTTACTTACATCCATGGAGTAATGCTCAATCTGATAGATGGTGGTCAGCCCTTGGGTCGTGAAATAATCCACACAGGATGAGCAGCCCAACCTCGCTAAGAAGCTGCAGAGGAGGAAGGAAGGAAGGAGAGAGAAAAAAGGATCACCCTGGCTGCAACAGCCCAAACCACAGAAAAACCAAACACTCAGCCAACCTGCAGCAACAGCAAACAAAAGCTTTCACCCTTGGCTTGGCCTTCTCCAAGACATCCCAGGCCAGCAAGCCACATCAAACGAATGAGGGAGTCCTCCAGCTTGGCTCCTAGCAGACAACCCTCGTGGCAGCATCTCGCCTGGGTCTTGGGGCAGGAAGGCTCACAGGGACCCTCCTGCCAGGTCACTTCACCCAGAAGGTGACTGAGCCCTTGGCAGCCCGCTGCACGGATAGAGGGCTGCAGCAAGGCGCTGGGGCTGGGGCTCAGACACGTCATGCACGCAAAGTACTTCAAATCGGCACATTGCTCCCTAAGCGTAAAAGATTTCTCCTTTCTGGGCAGCATCTTTCAACCTGTTTGACCTCATGGAGGGCAGAGGGGCTTCTGACTCCAGCCATGGCTTGCTGACTGGCCAAAAGGGGGAAAAAAAAAAAAGAAAAAAAAAAAGAAAAAAATAAGTGTTTGCAAGACTGCCTGGCACCCTCAGCTCCACCAGTCCAACAGATGCTGCATCCCTCAGCCTTCCTGCAGTCCTAGTGTCCCTGTTTCTCTCAGGTGCTCAGAGGTGGGGGTTTGAGGCTCGGTGCCCAGAGGGTGCCAGTCCCAGGACCACCAAGATTCACTGGGATCCAGTGAAACAAGAGAAGAGGGCAAGGGACCCAGCAGGACCCTTCAGGCTCCCGACACGAGACCTCCTCTCCCTGCGGATGGGAACCCTGCGCTGGGCAGCCTGCTCCCGCTCACCTGACGATGCTGCAGTCTGTGGGGTACGGAGGAGGGGGGGTGCAGTGGGATGTTGAAGGCATGGAGAGGGGAGGAGGCAGCGCCTGCGTGGGGCTGAGGCCATTCATGTCGCCGGTCATGGCCATGTGGGTGCCCATCATGGGAACTGGAGGAGAAAAGAAGGAGCAGCACATGGTTACCCAGGTGGTCCCTGGACCCCCCGCTTCGCCACCCAGCACAGCACCAAAGGACAGCACCCACAGCCAAAGCAGCCTTCAATCCCCTGCAAAGCCCCGCTCAGAGGAATTTCAGGCAGGGTGGCAATAACTCCGCAAGGACCAGATGACAGACAATCCTTCAGGAGCTTTCTCCTCGCTGGAGCAACTGTCGGCAGCGCTGCCGCGTCACCTTCCCGTACAAACAGGCTTGGGAGAAACCTAAGCGAGGCACGGGTGTCTCGGCTTTCCGTGCCGCCAGAGAGGAACGGGACAGAGCCAGCAGAGTAACCCAATACAGAAGCCAAACAACTTTGTTTTCGGAGACACTGAGAGCACCCGAAGGAGACCAGCAACAGGTGTGGGCAAGAGCCCAGTGCTTTTGAAATTTAAGAAAAAAAAAAAACAAAACCAACAAACATCAACAACAAAACCAACAAAAGTCAGCCTCCAGAACCATGTCTGTCTGTCATCCTGGATTTACGGGGCTGCTGGGCACTCTTCAGCAGCCAGCAGGAAGCAGGTCACAGAGCTGTGAGATGCAGATATTTCCTTTGAAACTAAAAAGTGCCTTACTTGAACTAAGGGGAAAAAAAAAGTTTGCCAACATTTGCATCTCCTCTGCTGGGAAAGGAAGAAGAAACAAGTCTTGAAAACAGATGACAGTGCAGCCAGACAGATCCACAGCAAGAAGGAGCTCTGTTCACACCCGAGAGGCTCAGAGCGGGATGCTCAAGCCCTGCCCTGTGTCCCAGCACTGAGCAATATTCGGCTCTGCAGGTTCCCAGTGAATTACTCCGGGCTCCCCAGCCTACCCCTAGCCACTTGGAGATGCCAAGTCTCCTTATCCAGACTAGTGGGGAGCATACATAGAAGAGGAGAAGGAGGAGCGAGGGTTTCTTACTGTTGGTTCCCATGCCGTCGGGGATGGTGGTTGGGGTCAGGGCATTGCGCTGCTGGGGGTTGATCAGCTGGCTGACCGAGGGCAGCTTGTTCATGCTGTTCATTTTGCTGAGAGGTGGAGAGTTGGAGCCATAGGATGACTGCGACTGCATGGAGGTCCTGCAAACCAAGGAGAGGTTAGGACAGGAATCACAGCAATGGGCTGTTAAGAGTGTGCATCCAAGGGGCTACATCTGTTTGTGGCAGTGGTGAGATCACTGACACCATGGGAGCATCAGAGATAAAGATCGTTGGAGAGAGAATCAACAGGAAATAAGAAGTTTCCCAGATATTCTGGGCATTTAGAAAAAAAAAAAAGGTGCAATACCAACAAAAGGAAGCTTCTCTTTCAGTTCAATATTTTAATTTAAGGAAAAGTTTCTGCATTAAGTTTTTCAGTTGAAAAGAACAGATGCAAAGCCAGCAAACAGCTGCCAAAACTCAAAAAGAGTATTTTTAAGTTAAGCTCTCCTTGTGGTCAAAGACTTTTTTCGTAAGAACAAGAACTGAGGAAGCCATCTCAAACCATTCTAACTACCCCTAAAACCTGACTGCAAAAACAATTTTAAAATCGGGTTTTAATTTCTCCAAAATTCCCAGTTCCCCATATAATCAGGTGTATGTATAACAGCCAGAGGATCTTGGCTCAAGACAGACTCCACACACCTTGGGAACAACCACTGAGATGGTCCAAGCTTCCCGGGACACCGACACACAGCTTTTGCTGGTGTTAAAGAGAACTTGGTATCCAAATCCCACAGGCAGCTTGCAAAGAGTATCACATTCCTACAGCCACTTGACAACAGCATCAGCCTCCCTCTCAAGTCCAGACAGCCACAAACTCCATCCAGCACATCCCTGAACTTGGCCAGAGGGGCTTGCTGGCCAACCCCCCCCACCCCCCGCCCAGCCCCAAGGGTCCCAGCTGTAATCCTGCCTTGTAAGCGATCCGGATGGCAAAGACCAGCCTGCTTCTGAATGGCAGCCCAGCTCCCAGATTGAGTTACGGCTGCGGCATCCCATCTGGAGTGGGGTCTTATTTGGGATATGCAAAAAACAATCATTAAAGCGGGTTCGACAGCACAATTGGCACAGCACCACCATGCCCCAGGAGATCAGGTTTTTCTCTCTCCGACACCAGGGGTGTTTGTAACACTGGGTGAAGGTGCTGGGGAAGCAGGCATGCTTCCCAAACACAACATCCCCAACAGAGCAGAGGACACCCTGCACTCGTTCGGCCGTATCACGGTGACCCCACGGTGAATGTGCAAGGGCACATAACCATTACATTTCCCATTGGGAAACCTGTTCGTCTGGGTACAACTGGTTACACCAATTCCTGGGAACTGGATTTCCTTCTATGCAAAGAGAATAGTTATTACTTCAAATAAGCAAAGTGTAAAGGAAAGAAAAGGCTAGATAATTTATTAAAACCTTCAGCACTCAAGGTCAAGTTTCATACAATTACATCGTCTCCAGCTTCCTGCACTTTCAAGACTTGCAGTGTTGGGTGGAGAAAACATCTCTGCTAACAGGCTCGAGTATCTAAGGCCCCGAAGAAATGTTACCTAATTACACAATTACAGGAGGTGCAGAAGGGTGTGAATCGTCCTTTGGCAGTGAAGATGCAGGACCAGATCCAGCAAACCTCCTAGACTCAAGGAAGTGGAAAGCACAAGAAGCTTCACAAATGAATATTAACGACGGCAGCAACTCCCAAGGGGAAGTGAAACCCAGCCGTGAAGTTCAGACCCAACTTTTCAGGGTGAAGGGCATGATTCAGATCTGAGGTTTCAATTCACCAATGACAGAAGTTGAGGCCAGCCATGAAATTCAAGTCAGGTTCACACCACCCTTAACCTAAGAGGCTTCTGGATTTAGGACCAAAATGAGTATTTCTACTTTACAGGTTCAGGCACCTGTCCTAACTGAGCTCCAGCTGAAATCAACACTCATCTGAGTAGTCTCTTAGGGCAAAATCTACACCATCCACAAGTGAGAAGATCACTTGAAATTCCAAATCAAACCAACAAAGACTTCCCAAAAAAGATTTAGTTGCATTGTTTAAGCTCAGGACAGATTTTCTTCAGAGAGTTTATGACTAGAAACTTTTTTTTTTTAAAAGGATGCCTGCTGCTGTGAAACAAGATTCTCCAAGGAGATCAGTAGTGGGTCTAACTTTGCCGTCTCCACCACCAGCAGTGGTTTCAGCAAAGCTAGTTTAAAAAAAAAAAAAAAAAGGAGAAGCAAGCAAGCACAAGCCAACCCAAAGCACCCTACACTATACAAAACAAATGCATACTGTAGCATCGCTTAAGGAATCTATTCTTATCTCCTTCATACTCACAAGAATCAAGATTAAGACAATCAAGCTCAAGTGAATAAATCAGGAAAAAAAAGCATTTTCCTTCATACCCATACTCATTTCAGCTATTCCATCATGTGAGCAGATGTGGGAAAGGTCTACAGAAAGCCATCCAGGCAAAGAAAAGGCCCAAAATAAACCAAGATGCAAAATTTTATTGAAAATTCATGTCACACATTGATATAGCAACAGCCTCAGAAACAAGAAAATGTTTTTGGTATTAAACACACAGACTACATGGTGCTTGAGGATTCATTTAAAATATATTGCTTGTTTCTCAATTTTTTTTTTAAACAGGTATTATAAGAATATCATGCACAGTGATTTTCATTAAAATTATACTTACTATGTCTCGAGAAAGATTAGAAGTAGGAGCATTAACATGTCTTTGATCTCAATGCCAATGAAATGCATTTTAATATCAAGGTATAAGGACTTCAATTAAGAGACTATTATACTTCTTGGAAACGTCTGATATGAAAGGCACTGAGTCACATTCTGCAACTGATTTTTCTCTCTTCAAGAGGCTAGATAATTATTTAGCCAATGACATCTGTAGTTATGCAAGCTCATAGAGGTGCAATTGCCTCTCACGCTTCAAGGCACATATGATCACGTCAAGAGGTCAGGAAAGAACTTCCTCCTTCTCCCACATACGAGGCACAGTTCAGTTCACCGGTTACCTTGAATAATTCTGTCCTTTCCCAGCTTGCTGGACACCAGCCCTCCACCAGAGGTAGGAAACTGCCTGATTAGGAGACAAGTCCTAGAGTCCTCACTCACATTAGATGAGCACACTGTCTTGTAAGCAGCCTCAATGCAAACGACATCAAAGGGTCATTAAGTGCAGGAATACGGCAGCTCGGGATCAGTGTTTAAGAGTCCACCCAAGCCCCTGTACCAACAGTTTGCTGTCCCTGAAGACCCAGAGCTGGTCACCACAGAGACACCCCAGTGGCACAGAATTTGCCCAGTTCTGGCCCTGCCTTTCCTTGCAGTAGCCACAGCAAGGGCAGCAAGGATCACATCCCACATTCACACATGGTCAACATGCCTATTGGCAACATTTGTTCAAGTCAGGTTGCCCACTGGGCTGCATAACACTGGGGTGTCACTGCTGTAGTCCAGGAATGGCACCCAAGTGACACGGGACAATGCTCAGTTCCACTCAGCCACGCTGAAAGCCTGTGAGGTGGGACTGAAGAGCAGAGAGATGCCCTTGCTCTCCACATCTCCATCAACTGCTACTGTAAAGCAAGCCATAGTGCATCTTTTCAACCACACAAGTTGTTTGTAGGCTTGGTAATTAACTGGGAGCGTGGAAAAGAAGAGCCCTGATGGTCACCAGGCAGACAGTGACTAGAGCCCAGGGACAAGGATGGTGACAATGGCTTCCCTTAGATGTCAGGTATGGGAGCCTCCCAAGGCAGGCAGCGGATGTCATCTGCTCTGCAGGGGTGGATAGACATCAACTAGTTGCCATAGACTGATACGACCTGACTGACTGACAAAGCCCAATTAGTCCACTTGGTTATTCCTTGAAAGGAAAAGGCTTGCTTTTCCGAAGGCCCAGAGATGACAGAGAAGCAAAGACAGCTGGGAAAAGGTTCTCTTATCTGCAGAGGACATACTACAAAGAAACCCCAATTGCTTCCAGCTCCAGGTTATTTGATTAAAAAAAAAAAAAACACCTTCTAATATAATCACCTTGTAGCTGGAAAACAAATCAAGTCACCATTAAGACCAGTTTCACAATCATCATCCTCTTATAGGTAAGGAGGACAAATTGCAAAGCCCTTCCAGAGGACAGAGGGATCCAAATAATTTATATTCTTGTTTGCTAAGAAGTCCCAGGTACTGTATTTCCCATCATGGTAGAAGACATTTCCTCAAGGTCAGATGATGAACTGGAGCATGAGCTGGAATCTCCCAGTGCAGGCTGTGGATGCCTCGTATCTCCTGGTGGGCTGCCTCCTCAAACTTGCTGGTGGACAAGCCCTGGAGCAGAGCTCCAGATACAGATTAGTGTGTCCATCGCCGGATTTCTGTATGACCATCCACGAGCAGACAAGACCAAGGTCTAGGAACAAACCTTCCCACCTCTCACAGGTAAAGGAATAATATTGCCTTTCTTCTAAAAAAATACAAAAAAGAAGGCACAGAGCAAAAGTCACCTGCTTTGTGATCTTGAAGTATTTCTTGGCGTTTCAGTCAAAGTAAAGGGGTACTCTTGGCCAGCTGTACACAAGGAACAATGGTAGAGCTGCAGCTATATGAAACAGTCACTGCTGGTGTTTAATTAGTCATTATTTATATTTCATCACAATTTTTAGGGCTCTTCTCCATCAGCCCTCCCCCACAGTCCTATGGTGGAACAAGTCTTGCTAAGACAACGAAGGCGATATCCAGCAATGGGGTATGGCTATCAAAGGAGATGCTAGCACGAGTTATCACCTGCTCAGATCACAGCTCTGCTGCCTGGAAGCAGATGATGTGATGTTCAGAGATAAGAGTCTTCTCCCACTGCATCAGGTTTTTTTCCTTGGTGGGTGGCCAGGAGGCCCGCTCTGCATTTGGGAGGCACCTTCTCTTCAGGCTGTGCCTAACCACAAGTGTGGCAGAGCTGGGTACGCACCCACCCCAAATAAATCCAGCATGGACTGTGCTGCAGGTCCAGAGGTCCCCATCAGTACTGATCCACCCACCCAGGGGCTGCTGATCCCCGGCATTTCCATCTGAGCTCTGCTCCCCAGCCACCGCTGATCTGGACAGACACCAGCCCTCAGGGGGCACCGTTCCTGGTGTACCTTCAGTAACTTCTTCCCATTTCCATTTCCTGCAGCCGTGAACATCAGAGGGTTCCTCAGGAGAGATGCCACTGCCTGAGAATGTGGGCGAAGGACACTTCTCTACCAACCTTAGGGGCTGTTCTTAATTTCAGGATGTTGGAGCACCTCTTGGTGGAGAGAGCCACAGCAGGCATCATGCCCATCCTCATCCAGCTCCTTCCTCAACTCCAGCATCTGCACCTAGTACCGCACCCTCCACAACGCTGGGTTGATTCCATGGTGTGTTCCTTGCCTGATGATTGTTCCTCCTTTGTGCTGGTCCGGGCTTAACAATTAGATGTGACTTTTCCAAAGCATTCCTTCAAATCCACCTTGTCAAGCCCCATACAAACAGCTTTCAGAGGCAGAGTTGGATACAAGCAGTGTGAGGATTTCCAAGTCCTTGCTGAGAAATGGTCTCACAGGAATTGCTGAGCCAGAACACACTTCATGGGCACGATAAGGAAAAGCCACAGTTTGCAGAATGGATGGACAAGGTGGGCATGCCCTGAGACTACTTGGCTGAGTCAACTGCAACGTATTCTGGTGCTACTTTCCTTTGAACCATGAGGTTTGTAGTGATGGGGTGAAACGTAGCAGCATTGAGGAATACTCTAAACCAACAATCTAATAGCTGATGAATGTCTGCAAGGAAAGGGGCAAGCTCTGGACCTTTACACAGGCAGGGCAATGAGCAGTTTTGGACACTCTACCCTTTACACCGACAGCTGGAAAGAGACAGGGTCACCGGACACACATGGACGTCATTACGCAGCAAGACTCCAACCTCACGTTCACTTGGTGCAGCTCAGCCCACCGCTCAGATTGAGAGTCAGGAGGGACCTTTCCAAGCTCAGCCAAGCTGGATTAATGCCAGCGGTGCTGGTGCAAAGTCCAAGTCACCCAGTCTTCCCTACAATTTCAAGATCAGTCCCTTTACAATCAGAAATAAGGGGAAACAACTCATTATGCCAAACGAGTGGGCACTTCTACAGGAAACCACCCATGATTTCTTACCAGTGCCAATTCCTATAATGATTACCTCCCTCTGTCCAGCAGTACAAATACTTCAGCTACTTGTGCTATGACTGCATGACCAACATTAAAAGAGGGCAAATTGACCATCACAGACTGTTTAAACACACCCAACCCTCTTCCATCCCCATTTTTAATTTAAACAAGACAAAGAGGCATTTTAAAATTGAGACCTGCTCAGAGAGAAACCCCACCAAGTTTCACAAATACAGAAGCAACGGGAAAGAGCATCAACAGGTTACAAAAACAGGAAGAAAACGTTACACCGAGACAGACGACATCGTGGTTCCTGACCTCCCAATGCTACAGGCTACAGCTAAGAGGTCTGTAGAAGTCTCTGTTGTTTTTGCAAAGTTTGAGTCCCTTCAGGAGATTACTCCCACTATGTACTCTGTTGCTACCAGGCTGTGTATCTGCCCCTCTGGTCCTAGTCCCACCAACTGGGCAAAGCCACCCCACCAGCTCGGTTTATGGATATACTGATGGGTTTGGGGGGCTGGAATGTTTTAGGATGGCATCGGTCTGTTTGGGAGGGTCTCTCCTTGAGTCCGTGAGTTCAGTCCTGAAGCAGGCCGAAAGGAGACTGTAGAGAAGGAACCAGAGAAAAGAAAAAGATGAATGTACAGGACCCTTCACCAGCCACCGAGAGAGAAACAGTTACTTTCCACCTTCATGATCACAGTACGGGCTTTGAAGGAGAGGAAAAGGAGATGCCTGAGCACCTCCAGTGAGGGTATGTAACAGGGGGATGTAGAAACCTGGAAAGCCCCAGGCACAAGGGAGTGCTTGGCAAGGAAGAGGAAACAGCCAGGTGACAAGAAAATCCCATTTCTGTGTCCCAGTCTCATGGGTGCAAACAGCACCCTGATACTGCTCCCAGTGACAAACGCCAGAGGAAAAAGGGGAGAAGCAGCTTCCATTGAGCCCACTTCAAACTTGGGTTACTTAAAAACCAGAAGCTCGTGCCAAGGAGAGAGGATGGTGCCTCCTGGGAAAGGGCCATATTGGTAACTTCCCAACTACACCCCTTTTCAAAGCTGGGGGACCCTCTGCACTAAAGCCGAGGGGTCCCTGGGGCTGCCAGTGGATGCACAATGTACCGCAGCCTTGGAGCCAGCAAAGCAAACGCAGCATGTCTTCACGTATCTAATCCCACGCTGCTTCTTCCTTATTTCATCTGGGGGATTCTCTAGTGAGAACACTATCCGAGTGCCTGGAGTTCACAACGCATGCAAGCACAGCACTACAAACCCAAACCATGCAAAAAATCCACCATTAGCTTCCACACCAAAATTAAGAATAGCCCCTTCCCCACAACAGCAAGCACCAGGATCCTTGCAGCTCCCATCTCAGCTGGAGCACTCCAGGCACTGGATAGCTCAGCTCTGCCATCCCTTACTGGGGAGGTTAATTCCTTCTCATTTGCATAACGAGCTGTGCTGCTGAAAGGAAGCCGGTGGGCTGGTAACTGCAGCCCTGCTGATAGGAGAGAAATCTTTACTGGGATATAAGATCCCACTCGGACACGAGAGCCCTCTTCTTGGTAGCCACTGGAAGACTTCATGAAAACCCTTCAATCGTGGGAGCTGGACTTGATGATCCTTACGGATCCCTTCCAACTTATATTCTACAATTCCATGCTACGGCCAAGGGAAATAAAGACTGTTGTGAAAACAGCCCTCAGCAGCGTATTTTGCTGAATATGAAAAAGTGTTTTCCAGCGAAACCCTTAGAGACTGTGCAGGTACTGCCTGGGAATATTGACGGTACATGTATTTCACAACAGAGTATTGAAGAAACCTTCCCTCCCCAACAAAGCACGGGCCACCTCCGGTATCTCTGGCAGCAGGGATCTTCTGGCAAATCCATCTTTTAAACAAACGGTGGCAGACCATGAAAAGGAAGGTTTTTTTAAATAAAAGTATGTGCTGCTGTTCAAATATGGGCCCCAAGATTTGGCAGAGAAAAAGGAAGAATAGAAACTGCAGAAAAAAGCCCCAAACTTGTCACCTATGATCATGAAGGTATTTGGCATAGCAGTAAACAAGAGAAAACCATGCACCAAGGAGCAAACAGAGAGAGGAGATGAGACAGAGAAAGATTGTGGTCTGACACAATGCGGAGCATCGCAGTGTTTTGGCCATCTTGGGGGACACAGCTTTCTGACCGTCACCAGATTTGTCCTTTTTATCCCAGAACTGTAAGACAGTTGCATCTGCTGGCCTGCCAGATGCAATGCTGGTCTGTATGTGCACAAGAGCAATTATATAGTTTTAAAAATATAAATCTGTTATTATGGAAAAGAACTGCCTTTCACTATTATCATCTCATCCTTGCTTTTCCTACTCTTCAAAAAAGATGAAGCTTTCCATGTTGCAGGAAGGAAAGGGAAACTTCTCCCCACATCCCTAGATAGCTTTTCTATGTGAACCATTGCTCAGAAAAATAAACTAAAAAAATCAAGCAACTCCTCCATCAAGGCTTGACTGTGGAGCACAAGGGGTGCAGCTCCATTTCGAGAATAAAGAGCCACAGGCAACTCGCAATTCCACAGCTTCCTACACACTCAAACTTGGTCACTGCATACACACTTTCCAAGCTCCTGGTTTCAACACATACTTTGAATGAAAGTAAGACGAGACCACGTTTTGAAAGTACATCCCACCTTATAAAGTGAAATGCATTTTCTTGTAAAGCCAGAACAGACTCAGAGGGGAGTTACCATGCTGCTGAGCCTGGCCAGCCTGCCAAGGGAGCAGCAGCAGGACATCTCCCAGAAACCTGCCTGCGTGCAAGGCTGCTCTTACCCAAACCAGTTCCTACAAAGCGTCTTCTCTCCTCATGCTCACATCGACACCTGGAGCTCCATTACAACTATTTTTTGGGGTACAATTGCATCTGGGAGTCTTTTCAGCCTAAATGCCCCTCTGCCCTGAACACATTCCTTCAGAAATTAAATCACGCTCTGGACTATGGAGAAGAAAGCACCCAAACCCAACTGCACCCAAGAAGCTATTGCTCAAACACGTGTTTCAGCCCAGAGGACCCTGCTTGATGGCAGGCTGTCAGCACAGACTACTGCAGCAGCTCTGGACAAACACTGGAAGTTATTTTTCTCCCCATTCCTGGCATCCTTAAAAGCTCTTCATCTTTCTCCCCAGTATCTGAGCACACTCAGCAGCTGAGAAAAATGAGCATATAACTGGACAAGTGCCAGAAGACATGCCAAAAGAAGTTTCATTAAATTAAACGGCTGGACTAATACACGCTAGTCTTCAAGGTAACGCAAACACCAACCTCAGTTGCCAGGAACCCATCCTATTGATACAGGAAGAATGAAAACAGTAATTATGGCAAAGCAACTGCCAGCACCAAGTGAAAGCTGTCATCTGCTGCTGTCCATTTCTGCTTGCAAAACCATTTCTCAGCTGAAACGGCTGGAGTTGAGGTGGAGCTTTGAAGATGCAGCTGAGCACAGGAAGGCTGCAATGCCTAGGAGCTAGTAAACACAGGCTATAGTACACACACAGCGCAGAGGACTGATAAAAAATAAATAATCATGAGAATTTTAAGTGCCCCAAAAAAGAGTCCAGAGCCCCTGGATGCTCGAGCCATTCTGGCACAAGGCTTTTTTTCACACCTCCACAAGACTCCAGCTGACACTAAAAACACACAAGTCGCAATGTTGAACACATGCAGGGATCTGGCAGAAAGCCCTGGTATTGCAGAAGTCCCGAGACAAGGCCAAGGCACCGAAATAAATCCCCACAGGCTCAAGTGGGACTTATGTGGTGCCTTGGCCCCATGCTAACCTCCGCAGAGGAATGAGTTATACCCGCAGCCTCCCGACGTGCGAGTTTACCAGCAGGAACGCGCGAGATCCTAAGCACTACCGCTGGCGGGTACCTACAGCCCGGGTGGCTGTTTTCTGTCACCCGAGACAGCAGGTGAAGCCGTACCCACCAATGACACCGCTTATGGTCTGTCTGGGAAGTCGTTCTCTGAGCCAGTCTCTGTAACTGCAAAGCTTTGGGAGCAGAGGGGAAAATGGAAACCAGACACTTCCTCGGCCCTTCTTCTCCCCGTCCTCCTGTCGCTTCCACCACCCAAAGCAATCCTGGCACAGCCCTGCCAGCCGAGTTCAGACAGGGACTGTGTCTGCCCCGATGGAAAGATTCTCGTGTGCAACATGCTCGTCAGTGACAAATGACAGTTTTTAAAAATGCTTTAAAAGCGCACACGTAGAATCATCCTTTGAAGCACCTACCGGTCACAAAGCAATTCTCACACATCTCATCCTTCCTCCTGATTTTCACCCTCCCTTTTTATAGCAGAGGAACCTACAGTGTTTACATCCCACTGGGACACCAGCCCTCCAACAGCACCAGCGATGCTCAGCAGCGGGCTCCAGGCACTCCGCTGAGCTGGTGCTTTACACGCTCTTGACAAGATGCTCAGATGGACACCCTGGGAAAGGCATGGAGATCGCTCCACATTCACTGCCGCTCCCTTGGAGCGGATGAGAGACAAACACACCCTCCCTGCACTCCCCAGCTCGGGCACACACGCAGAGTGTTTCTGTCCGCGGGCCGTTCAACAGCACGGTCTTGCTGTGCCTTGGGCTCCAGCTGGAAGGCAGAACTGAGGCACTGAGCCTGTCCTCCTTCACCCTCTGACACCAAAAGGTGAATTGTCTGGAATGAGAAACTAGAGAGGGACCCTGCAAGCAGTCAGGACTTGCCCTTGGGGAAGGAGGGCTGCTTGGTCCCATCGCACAGGCTGTGATCTCCGAGTCTCTCAAGCTCTGTGCAGAAGCTTGGCTTTGGCCAAACTCCCGGCATCGATTTCTACCAGCTCTGACCAGGAGGTTAGCAAGCAGCTATGCTGTCGGGAAGGATTTTGCCAACACAGCGCTGTGAGTGCTTGGCCCTCGGTTGAGCACCGAGTCCCTACAACCAACTGTGCAGAAACCTTCTGTGTCTCTCTCCTCTCTCCCCCTTCCCCACCGTCCTCCCTGCACAGCTCACTGCAAGCACACCCCTACTCACTGCTTCTGGAGCAAGTGCTGGTGCTGCTGCTGCTGCTGCTGCCGGTAGGTCTCAATCGTGTGCTGGGGAAGGTACTGCATCAGCTCCAGGGACTCTTTGATCTTTAGTAGCATTTCGTACGTCTCCCTTCCTCTCACCTGGATGATGGGAAAGAGAAAAGAGGGAAAAGAAAAGTCTTAGAGGACGGCATCTATACTGACAGCCACCTGCGTGAGTTCTACATAAAGTCATGCAAACGACCAGAGCAGGATGCAAATCCTCTGTTTATGCTCTATGCATACGCAATAAAACCGCTAAGCCTCGTGCTGGGGGAACAGCAGATAATGCTGAAGAGCGATAACCTGACACTGCAGGCTAATGAACAGCTCGGGGTTGTCATCTGGCTTGATGTAAATCTACGCCAACCCAAAGCAATGTTCTGATCCAATCTGTTAGGCAGAAAATGTCTTTACCTACCTCAGAGGGAAGGAGATCTAATGCTCAATCTTACATGCCTTGAGGAAAGAGTACTTGAATTTGGCTGTTGGGTTTGGATCTCCATTCTCCTCTGAGGACATGGTGGTTTGTGATTTATCCAACTAAATGTGGCTCAGGGAAGCAGCTAAATGGCTAATTACAGATTCTTTACCTTTCTGATCCTACACTTAACACAGTGTATTTCACTTCTATCACTCCGTAAGGATGGTAATGCACATAAAAGCCACAGGAACATCCACCTTTGTCAGTAAGACAACACTCAATCTCTAGAGAAAGTTCAAGTGTCACAGACCCAAAAATGGCAGAGGACCAAACCCAGGTAGGTCTCCAAGCCAATGCTTCCACCAGGACAGAGAGATCCCTTGGGATATTCTCATATACCTTGCACAAGCCACTCTCAGTCAGCAGCTGATGGGATTTTTCATAATTTCTGTTTGGAATATGTATTTAGAACACGTAGCTCTAGAGATTAAAAAAAAAAAATCCACATCCCATCCTCAGTTCTCTCTGAGGTCTAGGTGAGCAGCTGACTCGCCTCAAGTCACCGAGGAAGATACTAAACACAGGGTACAGGCAAAGAGAGAGAGAACTCACTGGCAAGTACAAGAGCTCATCATCTGGGGAACGTCTTTTTTTGATAGATGTCATCTGTATGCCATGAGTTCCTTGTCGAAAAGCTGGAAGAGAAACCCCAAAAACATCCCATTAAAAAAAAAGAGGAAAAAGAGAAAGAAAAAAAAAAAGGAGATACAAAAGAGATAAATTGCACTGTCGCCTCAAGTGTGCAGTGCTCTGACACGGTCTCTGCCTGAGCCACCCCAGAACTGTGCTTCCAGCTTCTGGCTCCACAAGGCAGATGGGACTTTGTAGGTGTTGGGTGGCCACACCGGCTTGGGGAAACACATCAGCACTGTATGGATAGCAAAAGCCCAGCAAGCTGCACCTAGAGCAAGCACTGGCTCTTTGCAGGAAAGACCGCAAGCTTTGGGGTCACAGTGCTGATGAAGCCGGTGGTGGATCAGTGACCCACGAAGGCGAGATAAAAGGCAGGGAGCACGCAGAAGTCACCGTCCTCCTGTTAAAACCTTGCTGTTCAGTGTGCCAGAAATAAAAGCTGGGTTTCCATATCTTGCATGTCTGCTGAGTACACCGCAGCCCTCGGAGCACAGAGAGGCCACGTGCCAGAGCAGCTCTGACGCACACCAGGGTTTGCGCGCAGTCTTAGCCTAGATCCCTGTGGCTGGAAGACACATGCCACAGCACGAGACGCTGGCTAGAAGGAGCAGGGAGTGACAGTACAGTCCCAAACAAGCAGCGAGGGTTCACAAAGTGGTCACAGAGTCCCAGCCACGTACCTTGAGGACGGCAAACCCCCCCCCCCAGCCCCTGCTGGCACGGCTCATCTAAGACTGGCAGCACCGCAAGGGAGCCCACAAACCCAGACTGCCAAACACTGTTTCGGGAACACCAGCACATTTTTTCAGCCTGTTTGACCCTGGGAAAACAAACATCTAACGCCCTCCTGCCTCCAAGCCCATGCACAGCACCGCCCCGTCCCCGCAGCACAAGCGCTGGGGTCACACCTGCACCCGGTGACAGCCCGGTTTGCAATCTGCCCAGCTCTGCCAGCTACTTACGGCGCTTCGTACCATCACCATTCTTTGTGCTGTCGGAGACTTGCTGCTTGCGGATGCTGTCCTCATCTGCTTTGCGGTCTCTGCCTGGGCAAGCACAAATGCGGGCTTCGAAACATCGGCGGCCCAAGACTTGCCCACTGGGAAAAGAAGGGAGAGGAAACATCAGCTGTGGGCCAGCAGCATCCCTCAGCTTCATACCAGACTATGCACAGACAGACCCAAACCTCCCATTTCCCAGTCAGGATGTCCCACCTGCAAAGATTTAAAAAAAAAATCCTACGGCCCCTTGTGCCAAACTGTCCCTAAGGTGCTCTCGTGATGCGCTACTTACTCTCTGGTTTCCAGCGTCACGATGATGAGGATCGGGCGACGGTTCATCCCTCCCACGCAGCTACTGTTACACATGAAGTTGTACAAGACCGTCGTGAACTCCGTCCCAACCTGGGGGAGAGCAGAAGAGATGGTGGATGGGAAGCTCTGCTTTTTCCAGGCTCTCCTCTTCCCCTCCCGCAGCTGTGCTGCGCCCAGACCAGCCTGAAACAGAGCTCGCCACAAGGGTACCTTCAAAGAAATTAAGAACTCCACCTCTCAAGGGATAAAGAGGGTATTTAAAAGCTCATTTCTGACAAAGAGGAAGACAGGATTCATTGTGATGAAGATGGGGAAAGCCCAAGACCCAGGCGCCTTTGGCTAGGGTGACACTCCCACCCCTTGGTGTGCCACCACCCTGCGCTCCCCACGTACCTGGGGCGGCTCGTAGGGGACCAGCACGCTCTGCCTCCCGGTGATGGGGTCTTCGACATACTGGGCATGGCTGTTCCCTTCCACCCTGATCAGGTGGCTGGGAGGTGCAATCTGCCCTGCAAGGAGACAAAAAACACAGAGACACCGTTGAGTGAAGCAAGCTCACGTGCAGGGCAGTGAGATCGTCCACCAAGGGAAAGCCCAGAGGTCTGCCAGAGCACACAGGTACCCCCCAGCCCATAAAGCATCCCTTCCCAAGGTCCCCACTGCCTGACATCAAAGGCAACACAGACTTTCTCAAGCTGGATATCTGAACACAAGCGCCCCAAGATCCCAGACTGAGACCAAAAATCAACTTGACGGCAGCTCCCAGCCATCTCTGAGCAGGTATCATTGAGCAGAGAAGTCCATGGGGATTTTCACTCCACCTGAAAGCCTTGCTCTTCCTCTGCCTCACGTGCATGCAAAGCAAATTCCTTCCAGTCTCAATCCCTGCTCTTTTCCCCATCAACTGATAGCCCTCTCCTGTTCCTTCCCATCAGTCTTGATCCTAAGGAGCTAAAAAGGATTCAAGCAGCAGGAGAAATAGGCATTTAATTAATGGTCAGCTTGAAAAATCAAGCTTGCTTACAGCAACAGCCGAAAGGAGCATGATCATCTTTGCTTCTAGGCCCCTTTTCAATAATTTTTTAAAAATTGTTTCCTTCCTGCAACTTTTCTTCAGTGTTTCTACAACACACAACTCAATTCTGAGGCGAGAAGCCTGGTACGCGTTCATCTAAAGAATTTGTTTGGCGTTTGAACTGTTCATTTCTTACTCAAAATGCTGCATATTTCTAGAGAAATAATTATTTCAGAATAAGAAAGAAAAAACCCTAAAGCTATAAATTCTTAAAACTCCATCACTGAACCAGGTATCAACCCTCAGAAAAATCCAGTTCTGTCAGAAAAGCACTTTTTAATATGAGAAAATATTTCGCAGCACTGTCTCACGCCACTCTGATTTTACACTCCCAAGTCCTTGCTTATTTTTGGGCTTGTCTAGCTGGCTGCATTGTAACCAGCAAAGGGATCCAGGCTCCTAAGACATCCTGCTAACTGACCCCAACTGTTTTTTTTTTTTTTTTTTACAGTAGGAGATAAATAATGCACGTAGAATAAAACAGATGCTCAGCTGAACTTATGTGAACTTCAGCGACCAAGGCAAAGCAGAGCCCAGCCCATGAGTTTGCAGAAAACCCCAGGACATTTTTTAAACAGCTGCTACTTCACTAACACAAGGAGAAGCAAGTAAAAGATTAAAACATTTCTACTGAACCAACAGTGTTGGATATCCAGGAAGGCTGCCTGCAGTTGATGCTGGCACTTAGCGTTACCCTGCTAGAGATAAACAGCCCCTCTTGTCTTTGAGGCGTGGATTAATGGACTGGAGATGATATTGCATCCTGTTACTAGATCCCTGTCCCAGCAACGTGGAAGCTCATTCCTGAGCACAAGAACAGCTGCTTCTCATCGCGGGAGCACAAGCAGAGTGGGGGGAAAAGCTGCCAGAAAGGCACTGCCTGCCACGGGGACAGACATCCATCCAACCTGGCCAGGCGTGAAGTTTATTTTGGTACTTTCTTCCTAAGGACGTGCTTGCACAGGGACAGCTAAAGCATAGTCTGAAGCTTCCTGCTAAGCATAGGAAATAAAAAACTGCACAAGACGTTGCAGGGAAGTCTGCTTCCAGACCCACCAGTGACGGGTCAAGCAGCTTCGCAGAGGGACTGCCAGCAACGCGCTGCCCTCCTTACCCTCGTTGAACTCCCGGCTCAGCTCGTGGTTCGGGCAGCGTTTGACCACTTCGGTGACATGTTCGGCTTTCTTGTAGACCGGCATAGCCCTGATGACGGCTCCCTGAGGCGGCGGGGTCATCACTTTGATCTGGATGGGACACGTCTTGGCGATCTGGCAGTACAGCTTTTTCAGTTCGGTGGAATACTGGGCAGGGGAAAAAGAGCAAGAGAGTCGGGATGGTCAGGCGTGCCAGGAGGATGGAGATGGGTTCGCACGTGCAGCTGAACACACCAGCTATTGCATGTGCGTTACATGTGTTCACACAACAGCCACAGCTCCAGACAAGCAGCAAAAACCCCAGACCCCCACCTTTTTAGACAGCAGAGTATAAATGTACATCTTGGTTTTCCCAAAGGCAAAAAACTTCAGGGGAAGCCCACTACTTTTACACGAACAAATACAGTCTTGATTTCCCTTGGGCACACACCCCCTCCTCCAAGGGACGCCCGTTACCCACCTAACAAAACAGACACTGTTGTTTTCACAACACCCTGTAATCCTGGAAGCGCTGGAAAGCACACGGATAAAGGATTTCATCCTGTTTTGCAAGAAGCCCTCCTACATTTGCAGAGTAACACGAACTGTGGAATTGAACAGTTCTTGAAAGCAAGACCCTGACTAATTTGAGAGCTGTGCCTAATCTGACATTTCAGTCATCTTTCAGAAGCATCTAAACCCAAAACGCTGTGCCCATGAAGGAAGAGGAGGAATACTACTACTATGGAATAAATATCAAAGCTCAGAATTGTTGAACAGCCCAAAGCCCAGGTCTGTGGCGCGACCCAGAGCACAACCTCCAAAAGGGAGGCTGTGACCGTCCTGGGGTGGGCAACGAACACCCAAAACAGAACAAGATGCTTTTATTCACTGTGCTAATTCGGAGCATTTTAGATTCCCTCTTTTAAGGTGCTCCCCACTAAAGCAGTAACACTGGTGCAGCATTTTCCTGAAGGGTGTTCACATCTGGAAACCTTTACTCAGCAGAACATTGAAGCATGGGCTGAAGTCCTTGGTTTCTATTCCTGAAACAGAGGCGTGTGCTTAGCAGGAATGGTCGCAAGGAGACGCTTACATGGCTCAGTCCAGTCTAACCCAAACCCATTTTTCTGGATGTGGCCCATGCAGGAGACTCTCCAGCCTCCTCTGCTGTTCCACGGCAGTTTTTGTCAGTACCCCGCTCCAGAGGCATCCCACTTTCTCCTGGTGCTCAGACCCCAGCAAGTGCAGAGCTCTCCCAGTAGCTTTAAGCGTGTAACCCACAGGAATCGCTGGCACTTCCCCACTTCCATCTCTTCCATTCTTGCAAAGAAAAAAAAGTGGAAGCCCCAAGGTGGCTGTTTTCTCAAAAAAAACCAAACAAACCCAAAACCCATCTCTAACAGGCATGGCTGACACAGCCCCGGTCCCAACTGTTCAAACAGAGCCCCGACAGGTTCCTACAGGTCGAGAGCACGGCTTGGCCATCCACCCTGCCGGATGGGAAGAGCTGGCGCACGCACGGGTGGGTGGCGGGTGACATGGCAACAGAAGGATTAGTTAGTGATATTCAGGGATTATTTGCATTTCAAAGTGTACACCTTGCTAACATAGGAAAAACCAAAGCTGGGAGAGAGACACTGGGGAGGAGAAGGGGATTAAAAATAAGCCAAGGTGGTCCCTTCCCTCCTCACTCAATGCCACCCTGCTGTATAGCAAAGATGCTCCAGATATTTAAGCTAAGGAAAAAAAAAAAATTCTTTAAAATGCAAAGGCCAAATTGTGCAATGTATTTTATGTGCCTGCAGGCTAGAGATTAAACCCACAAAGGATTTACCCAGCCCGCGGAAATGGGGAACATGCCAAACAATTACCAAAAAAAAAAAAAAAAGTTGCGAAACAGATCTAGATGGTGATTTATATCGTACATCTTTTTAACCTGAAATTCCTTATTGTTTTTTAATTAAAAAGCAATTCCTCACTGAAGGTAAGAGTGAGCTCACTGTGTTGTCTTTTCATCTCAAGAGGTAGGAAAAGAATCGCTTCTATTTGAAAGAGGAAGAAAATTTCGAAAGCATTGTTTCCCTCAACACATCCGTTTGCTAATAGCATCGTGAAGGTTTCAAGGACAGAAAGCCTCAAAAAAATCTCAAAAAGCCACCTGATGGCTTGGATGCCTTGACATTGCTGAAGTGTAAAGAAATTGGGCACCCGAAGGCGATGGGCCAAAATGAACACATAAACATGGAAGTGCGATGGCGCAAAGAGGGCAGAGCACACGCCGGGAGCCAACGTGTCCAGTGTCCCCAGGCATCCAGGGAATTGAACAAATGGAAGGAGATACACACCCCTCGGTCACGGATCTGGAGCATCTCAGTGTTGACTGTAATTTTATGTACAATCTCTTCAAAGGCAGAAAGCTGGGATTATAAAAAGCGGAAAAAAACCTAAATCACTGCTTTCAGAAGGACAGGAGAGGTGCCCTACAGTAGGATAAATACCGAGGCTCCATGTCAAACCGTGTGGCCCTTCTGCCAGCAAAGGAAGGGATCTGCCCCTAGCCCACTTTTTGGCACCCCAACTGTCAGACCCCTTCGGCTACAACCAGCGACGAAGGCATCGAACCTGCAGCTTCAATTCACAGAGAGCAAATAGCCAAGGACTAATGGGGTATGATGAACAAGCCTGTCCAACAAAGAAAAATAAAATAATAATTAAAGAAAAAAAAATATATATATCTCCCTACAATTCAGGGCAGGCTCGAAAGCTCCAGACTCTGGCCAACACCTTGACTTTGGCACGTCAGAGGAGGGTGACCGTGGGACATGGTCAGGGCACGGGGAGGCAAGTGGCAGCACCCAGCACAGGGACGGACAGACAGGACAGCAGGAGGGCTTTTTGTCACCCCGTTGCAAGAGGGGCACTACGCAGGGCTCAGGGCCATGGCATACAGCCACGATTTCACATCTACCCCAGGCACAGCCGCCTGCGAGCAGTTGGACATTTAACACCAGTGTAAATCTGTCCACGGGGTACCTGCTGTCAGACAGCGAGGGGCTTGAGTTTCCCACCCTGACAACTTTGCTGCAACCATGGGTAACCCAACGCCCAGCAATTTCCTGGCAGAAATAGATGCAAACACCTAGCTCACGGTGACTTCGTACTGGATGGGTGATAATTGCTGTATCCACGGAGCAAGAGAGGATATTGTATATAGATTTCAAAGCAAATAAGCACCAGAAAAAGAACCCAAGGCAGGAGTTGTCTGTGCATTCAGAGAGTGCCTGCAAGCAAGGGTCGCCCCTCTTGGCACTGTCCCCAAACCACCCCACCTTGCAGGAGAGGACAGTCCCTCTTCCCACCATTTTGCTCTGGGAACTGATAAACTCTCCCTGTATGATGGAGAACATCAAGAGACCAGCAGTTCCCAGAAATCTAGAGCATGCCTATTAATCAATGCACTTCTGTTACTTGCTAGCGTAGGAAAATTAAGTTAATTAAGAGCAAAGTGAGCTTAACCCAACCAACAAACCCATCCTTTAGCAAGACGACAAGAGTCATCATCTAGCAGCACGAACAAAAGTTGCGAGGAGCACAAGCACCACTTCTAGCAGCCGTACAGACCAGAAAGTTATTTAAAACAAAATTATTTAAAACAAAAGAGCAGAGCCTGGCGACGTGTTATCTGTTTGAGAGGGAAAAGAAAGAGCTTTGGCTCAGACTTTTCTTTGGGGCTCGAGTGCTGTACGGCATGCCCAAATAAGCAGACTTCAAGAGACTACTAAGCACAACAGCAAATTTAGCTTTTTGCTTAATAATACGCTTTAAAAGGAAAGAAGAAAACATTCCAGCGCCTGCAGCCCTGCCCTCCCCACCTGCCTGTGCAGACACACTGTATTACCCACCCTTGGCACCCCGGCTGCTAATTCAGCCTCGCAACACGCACACGCCAGCTACCATCAGGCAACACCTGTCTGATTCCTCAGCAAGCCCCTTCTTCAGAAGGTGTGTCAACAAAAGAGTTTAAAGAAGAAAACAAAATGCTTTCCACCTCCCAAATGGAGAATTTTTGCTAGAAAGGATGGAAGCCTCCTAGAAGCACGCGCTCAGGCTGCGATGGCTTTTCACTGAGCATCCAATTCCCCTGCAAAACTCAGATGTGGCAAAACCCCCTAAGCTCTGCTGTGGGAATCTCCCTCTGATATCAGTCTTACTGATCTGATTTAGCCACGGGATTACGGCCCCTAAGTCTTTAAAAGGAGCAGGGTTCAGCCAGCCCTGCGAATGCTGATGGATGTCAACTTGAAGGTGATCCCAGAGGCTGGCTTACGGTGTGTGACAGCTCCCCGAGCGCCTTCTGCTCAGATCAACAGGTCTTTCAAGTCTTTTGCAAACTTCTTTCAAGAAGTCACGTTTTAGTTCAACTTGGTTAAACACTAGATTCGTTCCACTTGATGTTCTCAAAGCTGTTGGTCAGCTGTGCTTTCTCCCAAATCAAACTAACTCCAAGAAGGAGAAAAAAGAACAGGTTAGAAGAGTGGGAAAGCAACATTTGCTTGCACCAAAGAATTTGCAGATGAGAACAAGGGAGTCGCAAAGAAACAGAAAATCACCTGCGTAAGGTTTATTAATTTACAAGAAAAAAAAGGCAGTGAGAAGAAAAGAAGCTACCTACTAAGAATAAAAATCCAGATTTACGCGTGCACCTTGAATGTTTTTGCTTTGATGTACACTGATTTAAGTTTTCATTCACAAAAACTGTTGGGGGTAGGGGGGGGACACACCAAATACACGTGTGTGCGCAGGCACACGCACTCTGAGGAACTGCCTTGTCCCCAGAAGACAGCGGGGAAGCTCGAGAGCAGCTCTATCAGAAGCACTGCAGACGTGAACATCTGCTCAGCATCACCTTAACCCCACTGTTCACCACCTGATGTGCTGCAGCTCCAGCTCGGGGTCCTCTAACTCATCAGGCTCCAGAGAAAAGCAGACACCTCGCTGCCAGCAGACACTCAACACGGGCACAACCAACAGGTCCAGCGCCCATCAGCCCTCCCGTGCCTACAGATCCACCACCCGTGATGACAACCCCCAGACCCACTGCCCCAGTGAGCATCCCCTGCAGGGAGACCACCACAGGACCACTGTGGAGGATGGGAGCAGGAGGGGATGATGCTGCTGCAGCCCCACCAGTGCTTTGCAGACATTTACCAAACTTCTCCGCCCCCGGGCAAAGGAAAAAACCATCTCATCCTCTTTTCCCCCTTGAGGACGGGCAGTGATTCACCCAAGGATGTCCGCCTTTGCACAGCCTTCAACTTCACGTTCCCCTTGAGCTGCTCTGCCCCCTCCCTGTCCCTGCAGCCGCCCGCCGTGCACGAAGGGTGCTGACGAGCGATTAAAATCCTTCCTCCGAGCGCTTTTCCCCAGGAGCCGCAGCCAAAGGCCGCCTGTTGCCACCTGTCAGTCGCGGGGATTAATTACCTGCGCGGCGGGCTGGGAGCGGCACATTCCTCCCCGGCCTCACCCTCCGAGATGTTGACATCAGGCAGGTGGGCCCCGCGTCCCCCGGGCCGGCAGCACGGAGGGGACAGAGAAGGGAGGGGGGGAAGGATGTGACCCACGAGCCGCGTGGGGACGGGCACCGCCAGCGCCGCCAAAACCGCAAGAGAAACGGGAGAAGCGGGGAGGAGCGTGTCGGTGCCTCCGGGCGGAACCCGACGGCAGCTGGTGCGAAAAAAAAAAAAAAGAAAAAAAAAAAAGAAAGAAAAAAAA
>VZTO01009344.1:10278-22112 GCA_013400615.1 Syrrhaptes paradoxus | reverse complement strand
GAAAGGGGGAGAAAACGGGGGAAAAAAGAAAGGGGGAGAAAACGGGGGAAAAAAGAAAGGGGGAGAAAACGGGGAAAAAAGAAAGGGAGAAGAAAAAGGAGAAAAGAAAAAATAAATTTAAAAAAGAGGAAAAAAAATATATGTGTGTTGACCTGCTTAGGTAAACGGGGAAGAAGAGCAGTGGCAGGGAGGGAAACAGAGAAATATCGCCTGCGGCCACAGATTCAGGGGACGGTGCCTGGGGTGCCAGACCCCCCCTGCGCTCGCCCCCTCCCCAGTGCTGTGGCCAACCGCGGGGCTCAGCCCACGGCAGGGGTTTGGGGGAAGCAGTGCTGCCCACCAAGGCGCTGGAAAGGCGATGCTTGCGCTGGGCTGAGCTGGCACAGCTCCTGCAGTGTGCTATCACGGGCGGCAAAGGGAGAGAAAAGCAGAATTTAATTTTTTTTTTTTCCTCTCTCTGGCAGTGTGGAGCTGAGCACACAACCAGCTACTTGCCTTAGCTCCATGTTCCCAGAGCGTGCATGGTGACATGCCCAAGCCATCATGCTGTAAGAGACCCTCTGAAATTCCCCAAAATACTGAATATGAAGCATCTGTGAGATTCTCCCATCTCTAGGAAAATGAGATGATTCACTCATGGGACAATATTTCAGCATCTCACTTGAGGCTCCCCAGAGATTTTAATGCAAACCTGCCCTGATCAGGATGTATTATCTGCTTTAGGAATACTCCCCCCTGACACTGCCAGCAAAGCCACAATGAAAACAGGAATAGTGACGATATTTTCCCCTACTACTTTTGCACCGCAAAAACAGCTGAAAATGCAAAAACTTCACATCTGAGTGCACTTACCTTTCAGTTTCAAACCTACAGACTTATTTCATCAACAATTTATGAAAAAAGACTTGTACACATTTGTCTTTAAAACACTTTTTAAAAATGAACAACAACAAAAGAATTAACTGGAAACTATACTGTTTCAAGAGAAAAACACCCTGATGGGAAACTTCAGCCACAAGCTGGGATTATTTTATGCATGTTTTTTGATACAAAGGGATGGCTGTAAAGGAAGGCTTTAATTTGATTTTTTTTTAACTTAAATTCCCTTCCTTTGCTAATCTATTTTTTAAAAATCTTTTTGAAATTAATTTTTTTTAAAACCAAAACCAGAAGAGTCCTGAAGTCAAGTGACCTTCCCTCGCATACCCAGCTCACACTCTGCTTGTCCATCGCATCCAGCTTCTCTGTCAGTTCCTAAACGGAAACTTCAGCAACACCAAATAATTTTCAGATGCTAACAATGTCTAGTCATCTGCATTTCTGATAGGCTACTTCACACAGGACACTTTGCAAGTGAGGTGAAGGTATGAAACAAGAGAGATTGTGCTGAAAGCCAAAGCTGGGCCAATGCTGGACATCATCTTCCCCCCGCGAGTCTCAGCAAGTGCCCACTGATGGTGGGATCCCACGTTACAAAATGTGGGAGTTTTCATGGAATAAAGTAGCTTCCACAGGGAGCATGTTACACTTTCAGATACCTTCTTGCAAACACAAGCTTACACACAAAACACCCAAGAATTATCCTGACCACGGCACGGTTCCCTCTGATGCTCTGCAAGCGTACCGAGCTCCCAACGCTGCGCTGATATCCTTGGGATCACAGTGACTCCCGGTTCGTGACTGCGCAGCCCTGGGAGGTTATTCTCGTAGGCTCTGCTGATTAACTGGCATTAACACAAGCCGTCAATAAAGCACTAACCGTGTCATATCTCCTTCCTCGAAGGACTTTTCTTCAGGATGATTTTGCAAATAAAGCCTCCCATGCATGGGGCATCACACTGCGTTGTTATACTTCAAGCGTTAGTTTTTGGTTTGGGTTGAGTTGGGTTCTTTGGGGTCTTGGGGGGTGGGAGGGCTGGACACAGGCTCTTTTTATCCTGTTCAACTCTCAGACTCTCAAGTTGACATCTAAGTCTCCTGAATTATAAAGGCACAACTATGTAAGCAACCTCTCTGACTTCCAAGGAAGATACAACCCTAAGAAACACACACTGGGGGAAGCCCACTCTCGTACCAGCATTTGGCAAATTAGGGAGGAGTAAACAAACGTAGGCTAAAATATTAGTTAAAATTGGAATTGAAAAACATCAACTTCAATTATTGAACATTAATTAGCGAGTCAAAATCTGACAGCAAGGTTTTTGATCATTATAGTGAATGCAGAAGCAGCTCCATGGAAAAATTCACTGAATTTCTTCCCTCCTTTCACAGCTCCACCGTCCTCACAGACACTCAGATGCTTCACATCCTATAGCAGGAGGGGAACCCACTGCGAACCAAGTGCTGCGCTGAAGGTTCAGGGATTTTTATCTGTATGAAATACCCACACCTGCCTGCAGGTAACGCAAGCCAGGGTACATAGAGAAGCACTTGTGTTTACAGGAAACTAAGTTGATTAGTACAACACCAAGCGTCACACCAGCTAGAGACTGTGACAGTGACATAACCAGTGACAATCCTTCCAGCCAGTTCTACTCATCACATCAGAACACACTCACCCAAGCTGCAGGTAAAAACCTCCAAGACTTTATTTAGCACAAACACATCAGCATACACTGAACTTTCAGCAGCACTGCTAACCGGTACGCCTCTGCGTAAGGGCATTTGTGAAGCCAAATCCGGACTTAAGAAATCTGTATTTTAAAGGAAACCAGAATTTTCTTACAAAGGACTCCAGGAATGAACTGGAAAGAACGTATCCAGGCTCCTGACAGCAAACCCACCCCACCACATACTGCTGCTGACTCCTGTGCACAGCATCAGCCTCAGACATGGGCCACCAGAAGCTGTTCTGCTCACGGACTGCTCTAAGTCCAGCCCAGGTTAGCTACTTCAAACCTCCTCCTGGCTTGGCGTGGGGGATTAAACCTTCTTACAGTCATCTGTCTCAGGTTCAACCGAAGAGGAAGGCTGCTGTTCACTTCCCATTAGCCTCCCAGATCTCACTTGTTTCGAGTCTGCATGCTCCAGCACGCTCCATCCTAGCAGCCAGACTCCAAAAACTCCAACCAGCCAGAGGAAACATTGTCTGGAGTAATCAGACACCAACTTTTAGTGCTTCTCCTAGTCACTTTTGTCCCCTGGTGAAAGTCAAAGGGTGATGAACTCAACCAGAAGGAGGGAAGAACCCCAGCAGCACATCCCTGCTAATTGCTCCTGTGCATGCTCAATTAAGATAAGCATATAGCAAAGCAATAAGCTCTCCAAAATAAGCCTGCTCCCACCAAATCCAGCCTGGTTTCATCAACCTGAGTCAGCTGTAGGAGTCCTAGACAAGCCTTGCAGCCCTCTAGAGAGTAGATGTATGCTTTGGGTCCTCAGCAATTTGGGACAATGTCACAGGGTCAGATAGCTCCACACCAGCTGAAGATCAAGGCGAGAAATGCCAAGATGTAAGACCTAACTCCAAAACTCCTTTTAGTTCCCTATCTGCAAAAAAAAGGGAATTTCATGGATATCCCAAAGGAAAGCAAACAAGTCATTAGTACAGTATCTGTTACAGCAGAGGGAAGCCAACCTTCACAAGAGAACATGTTTAAAAGAAAGAAGAAGAAAAAAAAGAGGATACAACAAGGTTGTTCTGGCAATGTAGTCTTTTCAATCAGCAACATCCCAAGCCTGCAATTTAGGGGCAGAGTCAGACCTGGAGGTATCAGGCACTCTGCCACAGACTGTGCCAGCCATTCAACACACTTTGCTAAATGGTGACAGATTTCTACCCAAATTCTGGCTCATGCCAAAGGGCTGACCTACTTGCAAATTGCCAGGGTCAGCATATTGCGTGTGTAAGGGTACATGCGTCAAATATGGGTTGATCTTCCCAGTTGGACATCTTTTGACATCTCATACACCTTTGCCTGGACACATTTTCTCTCCTGTTCCTTCTTTCTTGACTTAGGGTTTAGATTCAGTGGACTCTACTTAAAGGACAAATAACCCCTAAAGAAGTTCATGCAGCTATTATATTTGTGTTTTCCTTGCCTTCCTGAAGCAATACTGAAGACATAGGTGGACTTGTTACCTGTTACGCCTTGTAACACATGGCCAGGACAGATCCCTCTCTTTCCCTCATAATCCATATGGAGCATCAGCTTCCCTACTCACTCCAGATGGCCCAGCAAGCACCCTCCTGCTAGTGGGTGCATTACCGACACTACCTGCAGGACATCTCCTGGTGATCTAACAAGGAATGCTAGATTTATTTCAAGGGGAGAGTTTTCAGCAGCATTGGTCCAGATGGAAAGCTGGCAGGTCTGGCTGAGCACTCCTGTCTCTTTAGATGGTGGAGCAGACACCTTCAGATCCTGAATTTGTGCACATGACAGCTCAGGGCTCTCCCACTGTAGCCCAGTGGAGCTTTTTTCTTCATCCCAAGTTTCCATCCAAAGACACAGGCCACACAGAGCCCATGGAAGAGCTCTGGGACACCACAGCCCAGCTTGGAAAACACAAAAATATCTGAGACCACCCCCTGTGGAACACAGGGTCCATTACCTATTCCAAAACCCACAGCCAGAACACATTAGGTCTTTCCTGAGCCCAGAGCAGGATCCTGTCTGCCTCTGGAAGGGACTGAGCAGTTCGAGCAGGTCGATGACTGTTTGGGTATTTTCTTGGCTGGGCACATCCACGTCAATGCCATGCAGTGACCAAGGGCAGGACTGCTCCCTGGCTGTCCCTCGACTGGGGAACCAGCTGCTGCACCCCACAGAGCAGGGCTGGGAGCTAATTGGGAAGCCAAAGGTCCCAGCTGGGAACTTGAGTGCTCTGATGGAGGAGCCACCAGTGAGTCAATGAGTTCTCTTCTGTATTTGTGCTCTTGACAAAGACCAAATGGCTCTGACGGAAAAAGGCAATCGCCTTTCTCTCCTACTCACCTCCCTTTTCCCCCCTTGTTCATTGTACCCAAGGGAAAGTACTGATACCTCTCTCCTCTTCATCCTTCTAACAAAGTATTAATCACACCTACGGGAGGCGATGGGAGGAAAGACAGAAAGCATTAAACCTGACAGGCTCTCAAAGCAGCAGTGCCAGTGAAATGCATCATTAAGGTGAGTAATTTTCCTGTTGACTTCATAGGCTCTGAGCCCCCCCTCTCCTCCCCTTCCTCCCCGCCTAAGATGTGGGCAGGACCCATCAAGGCAAAGCTTTGGAAGCAAGCAGCAGCGTCCCCAATTTCTACATAAATGCTGCAGGCCAAAGAGCAAAGGCAAGTTCCAACGGAGCCCTTGACAGTAATCAAGCACTGCGGCGCCTCTGGTCTTGTCTTGTGCATACCTTGCAAGTAGCATCATGTCTTCCCGCTGAGATTTCACTGGCAGCGCACACAAGCGTCTTGTTCCCTGGCTTCTATCTCAGAAAAAGAAAGTCCTGAACACACACACATACGCCCCTGCCTTTCTGCTCCAAGAGGGACCATTTCCCTCTAAATCTTCAGCGTCCTGTGGGCAGCCCTTTCAGAACAGATTTATGAATTTGGAAGAAATCTCTTTTGTTCCCCGTGCAGAAAGGTTAGCGCCAGTTCCTTGCCAAAAGGGCATTGAGTTTTCTCTATTAATGTCCAGGAAACTTTCCTGAGTCAGATCTTATTACATTTGAAACAACGTGCAGGTACCAGCAAGTCTCTTCCATGATAACAGCCAGCGCCTGTCCCATTTCCTGATCACATTACGCTCAATTTCCAGAATTACATCTATGCAAATATTGTTCTCCTGCTTGCAGAGCATTTCATTGATAATTAAAGTGAAAAGCCAGCAAAGCTTTTCTGGCCAAGACAGACCAGCTGGTGAGAGAGGGAACAAACTTAACACACAGACACTGAGCAGGGTCAAATTTTCTTCTTTTGAATAAAGACCACCTGATAAGGGTCCTCTCCTCCTCCTCCAGAACAGGGAATCCACACTGACCCAAACCATTTCTGCCAATGTCCCTCTGTTTTCTGGATTTACTGACCCAACGAGGCCATACTCCAGTTCTGAGTCACGGAGAAAACGTCAGGATTGGGAAAGACAGAAATCACACCTAGGTAAGTCATAGTTTTATTGAGAACATAAAGATGGAGTAACTCAGTTCTAACCTAGGTCAGGAAAGCACGACAGCAGCTCCAGCATGCTCAGGATAAATGCTGCCCAAGCCAAACCTCTAAATCGTTTATTCATACAGTTAAGCTTTTGGGGATGAACGGGGAGAAGGTTGGACAAGAACACACTCACTAGCTATTACCAGCACTTGCAAGGCTCTGGGATCTGTGTTTTAGCCAGATCCTCCTCTCCGAGCCCTCTCCTTCCATCCTCCATGACCTAGCTAAGCACAGCCCTTGAGTCAACTGATGTGGTTTCTCCTGAGCCTGCTTTCAAAGTCAAGACATGATTCAGCAAGGTGTTTAAGCAGATGCCTACCTTTAAGGATGGGAGCAGCCTTGCTGACTCCAACAGAACCCGATAGATTTCACAGGGAATATTCACGTGCTAGAGGTTATGCACTTGAGCTCAAGTGCCTTACTGAACTGGAACCTTGATTTTCCTACACATCGTGGGAAACAGCTTGTCAAGAACCACGCTGCAGAACGTAACCGTGCCACTGCTGCAGCCATCAGGCCACCGAGACATCCCCAGCTCCAGAACGCAACACCTCGAGCCCCCAGACATCTAGCGAGGTCAATGCTGTGCCATCTTCTCTGCTAGGAAGGGCAACAAGGGGGTATTCCCCCCGTTTTTCCCATGCTCACCACTAGCCCTGAAGCCACACAACCCCAGCAGTGAAGGGAAGACAGCCGTTCTGCAGAGCAACATTTGGAAAGGAAGGCAGGTTTGCAATGAATTTGGGAAATGTTACCAGCAGTCCTTCCTACCCCTCTTACAGAAATCAAAATCCTCAGCTTTGCATCTCCTACACCTCAAGAGAAGAATGAAAAAACCCCACATCCCAGTTGACAAGCAAGCCAAAGGAAGATGTGCAGAAACCTGTTGCATGAGAAACAGGAGGCTTGATCACAGCATAGTCCACACCTGCTTTAGCCAATTCTTCAGTTGCTTTATAATTTCAGCAGTAAGTGCATAAAGCAAGCTTGTGTGGACCTGGATGCACCTTACAGGCAAATCTACAAGCCTGCTAGGTAAACTCATCAGGAATAATTGCCCAAATGCTCCGTGACATAGCTACAAATCTATACATTATCAGAAACAGATTACAGCAGGTCTCTCAATACCTAGCAACTGATTTATTTCACTTGGTAAGTGAAGGATAATCATGTCACCTGCATGACCTAACTGGAAACATAACAGGAACGAAGGTGGATTTAGATGCAAATCCTCATGACCACAACCCTGAAGATGGCTTTCCAAGAAAGACATCAAACAGACCATCCCTGCAGACCTGGCTACCTCTGCACTGCTCCATTTGCCAACTGCATGTTCTGAAGACCCCAAGTCACAGATGCTTTTTGTGAGAAGACCCATCCCATTCAAAGCAAGGCTGCTTTCCCAAACGAAAAGCAGTCTTTGTTACTGGATAACAATGAAAACGAGAATGGTTCCCTGGGAAACATCATTTTCAAGTCAGATTTCCCAACGAACCACACCCAATTAGTAAGTAAAGCCATGTTTTTGAGCGATTTTGGAATCCCAGCAGATTTTTTTCCACTAGTTTTGAGTTTTCTGATTTCCTCCATCTTCCCAACAAAAAAAAACCAAAAAAACCAACCCTCACAATCTTAGATGGGTTCAAGGTAACTAAAGGGAAGCACCTTTCTCCCCAAAAAGAAATAAACCGAAACAGAGCAAAACAAGACGGAGTTGCAACATCAGAAGAAGTTATTGGCTCACACTGTCCGGCACTCCCGTTTTCCTTACAGCTCATATATGATACATCAGAGAAAGGTGCAAAGCCTCCATGGACAGAACATGCTGTTGCCCTGCATGATGCTGTACAGATGAACCCCTGCCCTTGCAGAAAGCAAGCTCTGTCCTGAGATAGCTACCGTGAATCTCATGAGCTTACGTCACTGCAAGTGCTACCAAGGGTAAGACTTCAAAACAGCCCCCTATCAGCTCTGAATTTCATGCTATCAAGATGTGAAGACAGGAGGAGGGTTGGGACCAACACTGGCAATGCATTTGCAACCGTAGCTTATCGAAGACAATCAACTGACAGCAAAGAAAGCAAGGACTTGGAACCTGCAAAAGCTCACTATCCCTCCAGAATGTTATCAGCTGCCACTACATAGAGGAAGACACCATTAAACTATCGGCACAACCCAAAAGAATTCCCATCCACCAGCTCCACAACTGCAAAACAGAAGAGAGTCCACAGGGCATTTAGCTCCAGTATTTAGCTCCAGTTGCAGACAGCAAAACTCCAGGATGCGGGGAAAAAAACCAAAACAAAACAAAAACAAAACCACCACCCTAAATAAGATCAGAGATATGACAAAACACACCCCAAGGATGTAAGTATGGTACTGCCACGATGGGCAGCAGGATCGGTATCATGCAAGGTAGCGTGCAAGGCTTCTCTGCACAGATCATAGAATCATTAAGGTTGGAAAAAACCTCAAGGATCAAGTCCAATCATCAACCCAACCCCACCCAACCCACTAACCCATGTCCCTCAGCACCACATCTACACGTGGGTACAAGCACCAGGTGCAAAGAAAAGCCCAGTTTTACAAAGCGTGAAGGCAACACATGGAAACAACGCAAAGGAAGACTTGGGAAGAAGCAAGCCGGTGAGGGGGGAGAAGCCCCCGTCACAGCACACCAGCTACTTGACCCTGGAGGACCGCAAGTGATAGAGGCCCAGCTAGATTGGAACTGTTGCCACATATTTCTTATTTAAATGCAATTTGTTTAATCTCAAGTCGGATTCAACCATCAAAGGCTCTCTCCTGTAGCACGCTGACAGTTCACTCTAAATCTCTGCACCTTTAATCCTTTAATTAGCCAAAGAAAAAGCGATCTCAACTCTTCCACCAACCTAAGCTAATTTTCTGCAAGGAGCTTCCAACTCCTGTAGGTTACAGGTTTTAGCTGCACATGTAGCCAAGAGGAAAACAAAACAAAACAGCACAGCACCCCCACCCCATTCCCACACAGGCTGATGGATGCTTCTCCATGTGCTGCCTCTCCAAAGAGCAAAGTCCTTGGGAAGTCCTTGCAAAAGCAAGAGAGGCCTTTTTCATGTTGCAGACTGGGCTGGGAGGCATAACACATCATGGGTGGCTGGAGGAATCTGGGGACAAGGCAATGCTTGCATAGAAAAGGGGAAAACCAGAGAGTTAAGCCAATATTTGGGTATGGCAGTGTCATTCCCACCATGTAGCTTTGGCTGCTTTCCTCAGTGATTTTGGAATGGGAGTTCCGAAGCAAACAAACAAAACCCTGGATAGACAAGCATTTTGGACGTTCTCTCCAAAAGATTTCTCCAGAGATGAGCTCTGCTATTGCTCAAGAGTATCACAGCAACACAGCTCCGACGGCAGCAAAGGCAGATTGCATGAGTCACCAGCGCATCAGGACAGGGACCCGTTCAGGGAACTTGAATTATGTATCAAGCTTTTCACGCACTCCTGAAGCCCCAAGCATGGGGAGCAAGGTACAGTCTGCACCCAACACAGCCCTGCCTGGCTAGGTCAGGATGCTCCTCGCAGGGCATGGCAAAAGCAACCAGTGCTCTTGCTCAAGGCTGCAAGGGACCGCTGGCTTGCCACGTGCTAACCCAGCGTGTGACACGCCGGAGAAAGGAGTTCAGACACTGCCAAGCCATCTCTGCACAGCCCCCAGACTGGGACACTCGAGTTGCAACATGCCAGAGGTAAGGAACCTGACCCGCTGCTGCAGCACCAGACAGACACGGCGGTTCTCTTTCCAGGCACAGCCGGGAGCCCAAGGCTATCCCGAGCATGGGTGTCCACCGGCCCAGCACGGGCAAGCTGTAGGAGGCCCTCCTGGTAGCCAGCCAGGGAGCACAGGTGAACACAGCACGAGGGACTTGACAAATGTATGCAACCACGGGAGGAAGAGGAACCTCACTCTGATGAGCAGACGCGCAATGGAAGAGCCCTGTCGACGGACAGGCATTTCTGCACCTTGCAGTTCCCGAATTCGCTTGGGCACTGGAGCCTTGAAGAACAGTAGCACATGGCCAGGGCTGCCTTGCTTAAGGAAGCACTTTTGGCAAAGTCTTGGCAGGATTTGGTGTGAGGCAATAGGAAAAAAATTAAAAATTAGTAAAAAAAAAAAAATGTAGCCTGCTGGTTTTAAGCACTGGCAAAAGACTCCCCAGGTAGTATGACAACCCCATCCACGCAGAACGGAGCACTTTGAATGCATCTGGTAGGATTTTAGAGGCACTGCGTTTACATTCTCTGCCTTATTCAGCCCAAATCAGTTCCCCCCAGCGAGGAATCCAGCCCATAAGACAAGGAAAAAGATCTGAGCATCAGCTGCTACACTGCCCTGAGAACAGATCCCAGTCACACGCAGTCTGCAAGCTCCCAACTCACATTAGTTAGATGGGCAAACCAGCAATAGGGCTGCATGTGCATCCCAGGGATCGGAAAAAAAAAACAAAACCACAGAGCTCAGTATGATGATGAAAACCATCAGTATGATGATATGAGAGCCTCTATTACCAACCTCACCGCTCCAGCTGCTCCTGAGTCATATAACTGTTCTACGCAGCCACGGGCCTTGAGAAAGAGACATTTCAAGCGCACAATTAAAGGCAGGCAAACGAGATCTGCAAACTGCAGTTGCGGGATGTTCATTCTACATTCAGCTCTTGCAGAGCAAACAGCATGGGAGTAGCTGGCAAGGAGCATTTGACGGGGACGCTGGATTCTTGTTGCCCAGGCATCCTGGTAACCCAATCTCCGCACGCTCTTTGATCAACGTCCTACAGAACATCCTGCCACCGACAGTCCTCAGGGTGGGTGTGCAAAGGCAGCAAACGGTTACCAGATTCGCTCCAGGCCAGAAAGCAAGCTCATTTTGCAGCACGATGACGAGGAGGGCTTTTTCTCTTTTAAGAAAGAAAGGAAAAAAAAAAAAAAAAGAGAGAAAAAAAAGAGATTCTACCTCTGAAAGAAGCTAATCAAATTATTAAAGTGCTTAAAAGTTTAATGAAGAAATCAAAGCTATTAAGCAAACATTCAGCTTGATGTCTCTTTCCCTTCTTACCCACCCTTCCTCAATGCATTCAAAACCTTTTTGCTGTGCTACAACATGTTTGAACAGGTACTGAGATACAAACAAGTCTTGGCCCCATCTCATACAGAATGGATTGGTTGCAGATGTTCTGCAAGCTACATCTTGCCTCCTGCAAGAGCATTCATCTCCAAAACACATCATTTCACCTACTTTGCCTGAAGCCAAAACTCAAAGGTTATTTAATTTTTAAAAAATTTTTTTTTTCTTTTTATTAACTCTAACATACCTACAGCTGTGCAAGCAAAACCCCATCTGGTTTTTCAAGGCACAAAGAGGAGAGCGACCAAGTTCAGATAAATGTTACCAAGTTGGGGCAGTCAAATTTCTGCTCACCTCTGCAGCAGCCAACAGCAATGTCAGGGGTGCAATAAAACAAAAAACCTGCTATATTTCAGAGGAGCCTGACATATTTCACTATCTTCCTAGGACAAGTCAGACATGAGCTCATACAGTGGCAGGTGAGTCAGTGACGAGTCAGACAAGAGCTCCTTAATTAAGCTTTAGGGGCAGATGATCCCTCGAAGGTGTAATCAGATTGGTATGGCCAGTGGAAAAAAAAAAAAAAAA
>VZTO01009344.1:0-10060 GCA_013400615.1 Syrrhaptes paradoxus | reverse complement strand
AAAAATAAAAAAAAAAGCTGAGTGAACTGTTACACCCTTGCTGAGCCATGCTGCTGGAGAGCCCCCAGCACGCAGGAAAACCTGAGCATCGCGCACCACTCCCTGGACGCTCAGCCCTGCGGCTCCCGGGAGCAGGGAAATGCTGACTTCCCCAGCCAGCAGGTTACACCGGGGTCACAGCGCGGACACGGCGGGATCCGGAGCGTCCAGGGGAAGGTGCAGCCCAGGAGCGGGACTTCCAGAGGCAAGGGGGTGGTTGGCAAGAGCTCAGACCTGCACAGTGGAGAGGAAAGAGGTCAAGAGTTCCCCATCATTCCCAATCGCTAACCAACAAGAATCAATCTTAGCCATGCACTTTATCAACCCTTAAAATGCCAGCCCGCTGCACAGAAAGTCCCCATGGGTTCTGTGTTTAGGAAGCTCCCCTGAAATCAGCTGCAAAACACAAATCAGGATCTCAGTGTATTGAAACCAAATAGCCCCAATTAAAGCGATTGCGATCAGCAGGGCGGCTGACGGCATCAGAGAGGTTTGTTGGTTTTTTTTTTTTGCACACGCGACATCAGACACGCAGCATGGAAATAGTTTTTTTCTTCCAGCATCTGTCCCAACAAATTCAGCCTGGAAGCCAGCTCGCCTGCGGAGCTGCGCTTCCCATCAGCCAAGGACCACAGCGCTCCCCCTCTGAACACCAGCAGCACCAGTACAATCCAGTTCGTCCCATTCGTATCTTGCTCAGATCAGTCTATGGGAAAACAAACTCAGAAAGACAAGACTCCAAGCTTTGGAGCCCTCTTGAGAGGCATGGCAAAGGAAATGCGCAACAATGAGCCAGAGAAGTCAACAGACTCAGGGGATGTCAAATAAAGGACAAATTGATTAATTCCTTATAGCAACCATACTGCCAGGCGATCAGTCCATGTGCTTTGTCGGTGTCAAACCTTACAGAACTGATGATGACTCTTCCGAAGCTTTTCCTAGGGGCCTTTCTTTATAGGTGCCAGTACTGTAAAATATTTGAGTAGGATATCTCGAAATGCACAGTCTGGTTTTTATCGGAGACCCCTCTGTTCATCTGCCTACAAGAACCTAGCAAGGATGGGTCAAAAAAAAAAAAAAAGTGCAAGTAACGTTGAACATTTTGCAGCAGGAGAGATGGGAGACAAGGAACTCACGGCAAAACCAGCCCTCACCTCTCTGATTAATGAGCGGGTGTCATTCTGTGCTCAGCCACCCAACAAACATCTCGCAGGAAGACTTTGCTTCTCCCACCCATAGCGATGCTGACACTCAAATGCAAACAGAGCAGGTGCGCTGCCCGCCCTGCGAACACCCTCCAGGCTGGGCACCGCTCCCGTCCCTTCCCCACGGGAATCCCTTCCAGCCCCACAATTTAAAGGGGGGGGTCCAAGGAGCTCTGGGTGCAGGTTTGATAGTGACCTGGGCTCCCTCTGCAAGGTCAGGAGGAAGGCAGCTCCCAGCCACAGCTCCCGTGGTTGAGCTAAGCCCCTACAAGCATCAGGGTGAGTTGGTGGAGCATCATGCTCAGGGGATGTAACAGAAGAGGCTTTCCTTCATGCGATAGCCCTCAAACAGCATCAGGAATTTCACACCTGGTGGGTCTGACGCTGGCAAAGCTTGAGATCTCAAGTGGGGAAGCTATAACCCAACCCGCACTTGGACAGCTTCAGGCTTTAGCCTGGGAGATACATTTTGGCTCCTTAGTTTGTAAAAAGACTTTAGTGTCCTGTAAATAAAGTCCAAAGAAGGGGTCTGAAAGCTAAGGCTAGTGATACAGGATGCACAGCAAGCGGCAGTCCCAGCTGTCCCCGTCCCAGGCATTTCACATCAGGGGTCTAAGTGCTTTACAACACGGGATTACGGTGACACGGTCACAGATTTCAGGGTGGGTGTGTGGAAAGGGGGAAGAGGGGGAATGGAGGCAGAGGGAATGACTTGCACAACGTTACCCAGATTGCATCTAAATCACAGGGCAGGAGCAGCTCCGAGGCCGGGCTCGGAGCCAAACCCACTGCTGGTGGATGCTGCTCCCCAGTAGGGCATCTCCAGGCAGCGGGGCTCCTGTCCCTGGGAGGAAGGTGGGGGACACTCCGGGGCACACAACCAGCAGGAGGAGAGCCCTGAGCGCAGCCCCTGCAGGGATGGGCATCACCCTCCCCAGCGCTGCCAGGCAGCACGACCATCGCAGCCAACAGGGAACACAACAGAGACAGAAAATTCAGACCCAGGTCCCATCTCACCCAAAGGTCACAGCCTTTGAGTGCTGCTCTCCTGCATTTCCTCTAAATTTTCTGTAAAGCTGAATTTAGATGAATTTCAGCAGCTACCGTAGATCAGCAGATCAAACACTCCTTTTTCATCAGACAAGCCATATTTTGCTCTCCTTAAAAATCCACTCTCATAGAATACACCTGCAAAAAGGAGGAAGAAGCAGCGCTCTCCTCCCGTGGCTCTGAGTTCTGCTCCAATGTTTAAGTACTATCTTTAACAACTGGAGAAGATAAGTTTGTAACAATACTCAGGTCTATTTGCAAGAGGATCTAAGCTCTTATTTGGGTAGCTATCCTATTGTGTTTACAATAACAAATCTGACACGCCTGCACAGAGCAAAACCTCATGAAAAGATTTCCATTGCATCATCAAGTTCACGCTCTCTCTAAACAGAAGCCATCCGTACACGGGACATTTCTTTTTCAAACAAAGCAGGACATTTCTTCATAGCATATGACCTGCCAAGCACTGGAGCTGAACCCTCAGTGTCCAGAGCACCATCGATGCAACACACACAGAATCATCCTTGCTTCAGCACATCATCAAACCGCTGCCGCCTGTCCTGTATCAGGCTGGTAGGGAAATAACATCCATGAGAACGACAATATTTCAGCTGACCTAAGGAAAGGAATAGTTATCTCCAAGGGCAGCCTTTTGTCTGCAAGGTGAGCAATGCCTCTTGCGCCAGCCTACCTAAAATCACCCCAAAGTAACTTATTAAACAGTCACCCAAATATCTTCTTTCAAAAAAAATTTTTTTGCAAGGTTGAAGTATTTTCTAACAGCGCTCAGTGGATGCAGTGGAAGTTCTACAGCTCAACAGTATGGGGGAAACGGGCAATTTCTGATGAAACCCTCCCTGCCCCAGAGCAGGCTGCCTTCCTTTGGCCCCGCTTGCCGGGACGCTAAGGGGGTGACTGTGCCCATGCCTCATCGGAGCCCTACCAGGCTGCTCCACGTGCTCGTGAAACCCAGGAGAGCTTGGCAGCTTTTACAAGCCAGCCTAGAGGCTGGCCCTATGATGAACACACAAAAAAAAAATTATTTTTTTTTTCTTTTTACAAAAAGCAGTGAAAACCCCACTCCAAAAAAACCCAACTAGTTCAGAAATTTTGGAGCTTCTGGGTGCTTTGGTTTCCCTTCTCTAAAATGGTGACTCCACTCCTGATTTGCCTACCAAGCAAAGGTGTTTGCTGATGAGGGAAGTACTGTTTGTGCAGCACTTTGAAGATTTAAAGTACTACATTAATCCTACATGTTGTTCTTAGAACAAGCCAATTTTTAACTAAGAGGAGGAAAAAAAAAAAAGTGATTTAAATAGTGACCCTCCCCTACTTCAAGATGTTCACTTGTCTCCCAACATCAGCTATTCTTATTTGTAAATGTTTTTTTAACCCTTCCTTCTCAGAAACCACAAGTCTCATTCAGCTTTTATTTGAAAAGTGGCTTCTTTCCAGGCTGTGGCTGTTTCTTGTAAAGTTAATTCCTTTGGTAATAGTGCTGGAGGCACATTGGTATGCTTGTGTGTGTGTGTATACATATATATTTTCCCCCTTTTCACACGGTGTTGTTTTTATATATGTGTAGTGAAAGATACCTAATCCAGGATTATGATTCTCTTTATTCCTTTCTCATGAAAGTAGGTGGGGCTTTTTTTTTTTGTGCAAGTTGCACTCATGAAAATTATGTTTAATTACCACTTTTTCCTCTCCATGGAGGAGGAAAAAATTCTCATTAAGAACCAAAAAAAGTTTCTTGTACTTAATTATCTCCTTCTGAATTTTTCTTCAAAAATAACTAAAACCTTAAGACATTTTTTTTTCTGAAAGGGGAGAAAAAAAATAAAATTAAACAAGTGTGATGCCAGTACAACTAGAAATTGCTCGTGCAGAACAGCAGAGGGATTGCCTGCCTCTGCAGAGGACACAACCCCTTCCCACCACTGCCTTCTCCATCCTCTGACCCCAATGTCTCCATGTTTTTCTCTTGCAGACCCCAGGAGGTCTGTAGCAAGCTCTAACTGGTCTCCTGTTATACTGGGAGAGAACCAGCCACAAACACAGCGACCAAGAGGCTAAATCCTGGTTTGAGAGCTGCCCGACGCTGACTGTGACCTCTGCGAGTGGGGAGACCCAAACTTTCTGTTCCCAGTGCTGGCAGACACCAGTTCGTAAAAATAGGTAAATAACCTCCCTTCTCATTTTTCCCTGGGCATCGCTAGCTCTGCGGGGCAGGGACCGGTCCTTACAGGGTGTTCTCACATCACGGCGCAGCTCGGGCATCACGGAGGTCTAACAGAGCATGGAGCAGGACTCATTACAACGATAGCAGTTCATATAGGGGGACTGTACGGCCTTGGTAGGATTTAACAAAACAATCAAGGATACAAAAAGGTAAAAAAAAAAAGTTCACGTTGCAAGACTGGAAAGTATTAAACGGATCTGTACAGCTGTCACAGAAGAGAACTGCTACTAAAAATAAAATATACATGACAAAGAGATGAGGGGGGAAAAGCACAATCCCATTCTAATGGGAACCTAACGCGCTCAGATCTCCTTTTACTCAAGCATAAAAACCCAAACAGAAGGCAGCAGGCCCCTCCTGGCTGGTTCTCACAGGGGAACTGGTTCTTCCCAGCTTGCAAACACCTCCCTGCCGTGAGAAAGGCACCTCCTTCAAAGACAACAACCCGGCTCCTCTCTTTCCAGGTAGGTGACCTAGGACAAATCACACGTGCCTTAACAGCCCCGTAATATCACACAGAAGGAAACACACTTCACAAGCTCTGCAAGCAGGGAAGCACCATCCCAACCTCTCCATGAACGAGCGCGATTGGTGGCAACCACCGCCCGCCCTGCGCCGAGGCAGCACGTCCTGCAAACAGCTTCTCCAGGCAGGCACAACTACAGAGAGCTGGGGGAAGCCAATTCCTACCACTTCTCACCCAAAACAAATGCCCAAATACGGCAGCACTCCTGCTGTGCCGAGATCCGCGGGGAGCCAAGCCCTTGGCTCGCACCGTTGCGGCAGCATGCTCACCCCAAGGCTGCAGCCCCATCGCCTCCTCCCCTGCCTTCGCCTTCCACATCGCTTCCCTCCCTTGGGGTTACAAGCAACGTTTCCCTTCCTCGTTGCTGCTGAAACAAGGCAGGGGTATCACCAGCAAAATTAACGTCGGGCTGCGGAGAAGGCGGCGTGAAAGGATCAGCAGAGCAGGCAGCAGGGGACCGATTCCAGTGCTCGGCGAGGTCTGCCCTCTGCACAAATGAGTCTTTCGTTTACAAGGACTCTTCTCAGCTGCCCCGTGCAAACGGCTAAAGCCTACATCACTGCTGGCTAGGAGCCTCTGAAGACAGGAGAACTCAAAACCCTGCAGCAAGACCACTTCCACTCTCCTTCTTCTGGCACTTCTAAAAATAATATTAAAAGGGAAAACTGGAAAGCTCCAATTGCAGACACACCACTGAGGAAAAACAAAGCTGAGATTTCACGTGAACTCTTAGCACAGCCCCACATGGATGTTCATCAGGAGAGTCATAAGCCTTTAAAATCAGTTTTCATGTACGGCAGAGAGATCAGCAGCCAGGGCAACACTGGGCATCACCTGTGTTACTGAAACCATGCACTATTAGAACAGATTAGTGAAGAGAACAATTAACATATAATTAAGGACTGCTAGGTCAAGGGGATGCACACTTCTAACTGCCCTCTCACTGCTTCACAGTGCTTGTGCACCATCCTCTAATTCATCATAGACATCAAGGGGAGGGGGGGGAAAAAAATCCTGATTTTACCACCAGGTGGTTCAGGACACAGAATATATTTAAAAGGAAAATGGAATGAATCGATGTGAAATAAAAAGACTGAGATAGTCCAGCCAAGGAATCTGTACTCTCAACCACGGAAAGCTGCTATTGCTCATGTGAACTAATTGAAGTGCATTCCTTGCACCTTCCTTACAACAGCTTTTCCAAACCCACTAACCCCAGCCGGCACAGTCATGTTGCACAGGCTGTTACCCAGCTTTGCTAGCAAAGAAAGTCTGAAACGTGAACAGTTTCTTATAGCTGTAGGTGCAGCTGAGGTTAGAGAGCAGGAACACCAGTGATCCTGCCTGAACCCAGGCTGCAGCTTTGCAGAGCCCTGCAAGGAGCAGCCCAGCTCAGCTCCAACCTACTTAATGGCCTGAGAATAAACCACTGAACCCAGGTATTGCCAACACTGGCATGATGGACGTCTTGCAGGGCTGGGTGTCTATCTTCAGAACAATCAAAAATTTACAAATAAATTCAGTTTTCATTTAAAACTGTAAAGCTATTTCTGCCTTCTTTTTCTTTAACCCTTGTGACTACCCAGAGCAGCTTTAGAAGAGTTGGTAGATGCACCCTAAAGGCTCAAAAAACTGGGGGAGAAGACGAAGAACCTGTTTGGGTTTTGTTTTTTTTTTTTTTTTTATTTTTTTTTTTTTTTTTTTTTGTGTTTTTTTTTTTTTTTTTAACAGAGTCTCATGACTTATAAGGTGGTATCTTGCTTATGGGGATGGGTGGATCCGATTCTCTTTTTTGATAGCTCGCATTTGGCAGTACTGTTAACTTTTACTTACCTTGACATCCAATTTTAATTTTTACTTTCCTACTGCAATCATGTTCTTCCTCATGGAACAGGTTCTGCTAGCGACAGGTGATTGCCAAATCTTTTTTAGGGGGAAAAGCCAGTGCAGTTGTTTATCTATTTATTTATTTTCACCTACAGTGGGTGGGGAGATCTGCACACAACCGACTTCCACAGAGAAAAAGTCTGAGGTGGCACACTTTGGAAATGCCTTGTTTTGCTTCTGCTGCAGCAACGGGAAGAGATATTGCAAGGTGTGAATATGGGAAATCTCGTGGGGGAAATATCCCACAATAAATGAGGCAGATCTCTGCACAAGTTTCACCCAATTCATGGGGCTTCTGGCTCAGCCTCAACAGCCTACTCTCCATCTGAGCATTACAATGATAACTGCTTCTTCCTTCACAGCATGGTTTTATTGTACCATGAGTATACCTGTGAGAAACTTGGTTCCCTTCAGACTATTAAAACTCTTGTTTTAAAAATACTTGAGCATAATTTCAATTGTTAAAAGATTTTTCCTTCTGAAAAGGCTGATTAACCTGCTCGTATTCTTACTTGTGTTCTCAGGTCATTAATTTAAAAAAAAATAAAAATAATCAAGGATGCTTATAAAGTCCTCTGCAATCCAATCTCAATTTGTCATCATTAATTAGTTCAGCATTGCATACAAATGAAGAGCTAACCTGATTAGACAACATGTTTTACTGGAATTCCTACTTAAGGTCATGAAAGACGTTAGAGAGACAATTTCAAAGATTTTCAAAGTGAACTGCTCATACATATGAAATCACTCTCCCACCTAGCAGCAGCGTTTCTCTCTACAATTTTTGACCTTTTTATTTTTTTTTTCCCCCCTTTAATTAGGAGCCCATCACAAACCTGAGGAGTGAAACAATCCTGATGTTAGACTCCTCTCCCTCACAGCCTATCCTATGCAAATCCTGCTGATTTGGCAAGGGGTGCCCACTGTCCTAGGGCAATAAACCTGCCCCATACAAAGAGTCTGCAGAACTTGGAGGGGAAAAAAAATATTTTTTTTTAGGAAAAAATATTTTTACAGAGCTGTTTTCAGAGACAGAGCATTTAGGCACTTGGCGACTACCATCTCTCCATTCCCCCACCTCCAAAAGAAGTAAGCTCGGGATCTGCACGTGATTCCAGATCCTTGCCTCCAAAGCATGCAGCCTGGGAGCTGAATGCACAAAGAGAGAAATCTGAAGCATCTTCACAGGTCTCTAAATCCTCCCATGAAAGCAACTCTTGCTTTTTAGAGAAATAACCCAGTCCTCTTACCAAGCCCACAACCTGCTCTCCCATGACCTAATCTAGCGTGACTCAGCCCAGGAGCTTGGAGGAGCTCCGTCAAAGTGCACCGTCAGCCAGGACAGCAGATCCCCTGCCAGTCCCCACCAGCAGGGCAAGGGGGGGTCAGCCCACCCCATCCTCTCCAAAAGAGGGGAATGGATTTCCTTACTTAATATTTTTGCTCTGGGGAATGGCAAGAATGGAAAAAAAAAAAAACAAAACAGCTAAGAAACATGGCTTTCAAGTTTTGGGCTCTTAATAAGGGTGGGGCCATCAAGTAATTAAACTTTTAATAGGTCACTGCAGTGGAAGAAACCCTTCCAGTTGGGTAAGTTCTTAATCCATCATTAAAAAAAAAAGATGGCAGGCATTAATCAAAGCGTATGAAATCACATGGTGGGGGGGGAGGGATGAGCAACTCCGAGAACTTGCTCTTGCTGAGAGGATGGGGCAATCACTCCTTCTTTCATCAAGATTTCACGCATGTTTCCACATTTCTCAGGACGGCAGCGGGAAAGAGAGCCTTCACGTCCTTCCCCACCCACCCCACTGATAAAGCTGTCGAACGCATATTACCAACCGCTCAAGAGCCCATGTGAAATGAGTTGGTGGATTAATTAGCAGAAGGGCAGAGCTCTGAAAGATAGAAAGATGCTCTACTGTCAAAGGATTATTGATTGAAGGTCCCCAGCCACCACCGCAAGACTGTCATCATCCACCGCGAACACGCAGCACGCTGCCAGCTCCTGCACCAGCACTAAACCCAGGCCAGGGCACCAGGACCACCCTCGCTCCTCCCTGGTCAGAGATCCCAAGAAAAAGAGAGCACACCTTCATCTGGTGGTAGCATGGTCCGCACCAGGGCAAAAGAAAAGGAGGGGAACTTAGATGCACCTGCCCCCAGGCTGCACACATTTGGCGACTGTAGGCACCAAGGCACAATTTTATTTTATTTTTTTAAAGCCAGCACATAATCTGATCTTTGACTACTACCCAGATCTGCACTAAAAGTCAGCCTCCATGCCTACGCCAGAAAGCCACCGTCACTATGGTGGAACATCTCAAGTGCTTGCTTAACTTTGAGCTCACAAGTAGCTTGTGCATCTTCAGCTCTGCCAGAGCAGCCTACTACACGTGTTCAAACCTCATTCCAAAAGACCGCTTTTCCGAGCTGAAAGGCCAGCATCAAACGCTCTGGTTCCCCACAGCTGCACTAGATATTCTCTGTACCATACATATCAAAAGAGAATGTCTTGTCCTAGATCTCCTTCAAAGGATGCTCTCCAGAGCAGTCTGCAAAAATCCAAGGGGGGCATTTTCTTGCTCTCAGAAAAGGAAAGTAGAACTGACCGACAATTTCCTTATTTAAAGGGAAGTGAAAATACATGCTGTGGGTAGGGGAAGTAGAGAAACCTGGACATGAAAACAAGCGTGAACTACAGCAGGGCTGTAGATAAGCAAAGGGAGCAATTTCCACCTCACTTTAAAATCTTTTATGAATAAACAAAAAATTTGGTCTTGAGCAGACCTATCGTGTTTTAACCCCATAAAACACAAATTGCATGAACAAAGTTATCATTATCTAAGTTTTAGACAAATTTTAGTGGAAAAGGCTTTCAAAATATAAAGGATGCAAACTGACAGCGATTTATTGTTATCTGGCATTTTTTATCCCCCCTGAGTGGAACACACGGGCTCTGCTGCTTCGCTGGCAGCAGGGGCTGGGAGTTTGTTTGTTAGTTGCAATTCCTGCTGGATTGCATTTCAATTTGAGATCGAAGCTATTCCTTAGATTAAAAAAAAGAAAAAAAACACCACACTATTTTAATGCTTTTGGTAAAAGGTGTAT
>VZTO01009343.1:227728-305823 GCA_013400615.1 Syrrhaptes paradoxus | reverse complement strand
GAGAAGCAAAGGTTGGTTTGGGGGTGTTTTTTCCTTCCCCCAGTAAATGTAAAGTGATTTCCTGAACAAGAATACAATCAATCTACATCGAAGAGATTTTTTTTTCTTTCTTTCTTTCTTTTATGACCCTGCATAATTCAGATTTCATTCCTGCAGAGATGCTTGCATAAATCTTTGCTACTCAGTAGTTTGCCCATCTGGGAAGGGCAGGTTGGAACTCTTATGTGTGTCTGTGTATGCATACACCTGCAATCCAGCACTCGCACTGCTTCTCTTGAGAACAAATACGGAATTAGGATTTTTTTCTGCTATTTTTCTTGTTTCTTCCAGTTGGTGTTGTCTGTGAACAAAAACTTGGCATTGTGCTATCCCAATTACTTTTTAAGGTGGATTTTTCACTCCCATCTTCTCCCTGCCCCTTGTTAGTGTGGCTCAGATTTCCCTCAGCTGTGTGTTGGTTCTGCTGGGAACTAGTACTGAGCAAAGCCTGCCTGGACTACTAGTCCTTAACTATGGCTTTATAAGGAAATAGGGATCATATAAGGGATAGCATATGCAGCTGTCTTTGGAGAGGAAAACATTACTAGAAAGTTTGGGGTCTTTCTTCCCTGATCTTGCCCTGTCACATATATATGTAAACAATATGCCACTTGCTTCAAAATATTTGTTAAAATCTTTTCAGGGTGTGGAAAAAATTCTCACCAACAGAGTCATTATTTGAACGCTGCAGCTGATCTTGAGAGCTATTGAAGTGTGTTTCTTTCATGTAGAAACGTGAAAGTCCTTATTTTCAGAGGTACTAGGGAAAAGTTTGTTATTGTTTACGTTTCAGAGTGATGAAGGATCCTTAATCCAATAGATGTTTTAGGATGTGGAATGAAAGAACTGTTAAAATAAGCAGTAAACTGCATATTCGTGATTTAACATATATCATGACAAGCTACCTTGTTCCAATAAGTTAAAAGCTTGTTGATAAATTGGAGTTTTAGTCTTTTCTATGGGTAAACTGTAAATTTCATGTAGGCAGTGAAGAATGGATTTGTTGCTCACCATTCTGAAAGTGCCTTCAGAGTATAATGCTGCCAGTTATCCAGGCAGAGTTTTATTCACGGACTTGCTGAGAGCAAAGGAAGTTCAAGAAGACTTACAACTGGACCTTGTCTTCAGCAGAAGACAATTAGGACTGCCTAGTGTAGCGTGTATCTTCACCTGTCTCTTCGAACAGCAGAGAATGTGTAACAGTGTATTTCAGTGAAACAACTTAACAGCTGACATGCTAATAAAAATTTCTTACACTTCCCGACACAGTCTGTAAAGAGACAAGAATGTGTGCCACACGGCTTTTTTTTTGTCTGTTTGCTAAGGTGACAGTGCTTCTAACTCTTCTAAGGCATTTCAATAACCAAATAGTTGAAGTATAAAACCACTTCTGATACAGCTGGAGAAGTTTTTAAATTTCTGCTGAGTGAATGTGGTATGCACTCACAGATCTGTTGTTTGATATTCAGTCAAAAGAACTTGAATTCCTTGTGTTTTGTTCTGTATTCCTACATTTCTCTAAGGCTAACTCAAAAGCTACTGTGCCTCTGTTAGAGTTCCATAGTAGAGAGAACTTCACAGACAATGTTTGGTGCACCAACCCTTCCAGCTATAGAAGTTAAATTTTAACCTCTACTTGATTCTGAAACTCTCTGGAGGAGCTGTATGCAGTAGTATTTGTCAGGTTGTTAGGGTGAGTCTGTCTGTAGTGGGAAATGGGCTGTAGGTGCATTAATGTAATGCACTGGAGAAACTTCCTGCAAGCATCCTGTAGCTCTCGCTATTTCCTTAAAATTAATGGAATCTGTGCAGAATTTGTTTGTTTACATAGCAGATAAAGTGTTAAACTAAGGGAACTCACAGAATTGTTCAGTTCAGATGCATTTTTTTTTGCTTTTATAATTCACAATAACTGATAGATGGGTAGCATTTCTCCAGAACAGTTGCCTTCCTTTTGCTCCACTGGTTTTTAAACACCTGACAATCGTGGTGATAATCACCAGTGAGAATACTGGTTTTCACAGTTCATTGAGTAGCTGAGGATGGGTACAGTTGTATGACCGATTTCTCTGGTTTGCAGAAAGCATCAAGAGGATGCATTTTCTTTTCAACTTGCTGATGTGATCAGATCCAGTCTAGTTTCCCATGGAAATAAGATGTATGGACTATTTATTTCGATACTTGCCTAACACATTTTGAACCTATGGGTCTGCTTAAGTCAAACTTGGAACTGCTTCAAAATTGCTATTGCTCTTTCAGTGACTTTATGGAACTTGGCGGCTGAGTAAAATGGACTCAGGTTGATGCCCTTGGTGCTGCAAGTGAACCTTTCCTCTGGTGGAGGTGAGGCAGGTAGGACTCTTCTTGCTGATGCCATGCTTTGCAGTAGCCAGCTGGTCATGTAGCACAGAAGCACTGACCAGCCAGTCAGTAGACAACTAGTTATTGCCTAACTCTTTACTCTGTAGAGGTGTCATGGCAAATTGGAGAACACAGAGGTTAAAATCCAGGAGGAAAATCCATCCTGAGCCCACTGGTGGGAATCTCCCATCAGTGACTCTGTGTCTCTGAGCAAATGTACTCAGGCTCTCTTCATCTCTCTTTCTCTCCAGTACATCATGCTGAGGAGTTCAGTTGCCTGGCTAGGCATCTGAACATACTCATTTTCTCTTTGAAGAAAGGACTTATTGTTATGTTGGTTTCCTTTCCTGGGAAATGGAGCATGTGGTAGGGTTTTTCCCTGCCTTGTTCACTGGGAAAAATGTATGCCTTGAGTGTGCTGTCCACACATGTGCACACACTAAATGTAAATGTGGTTAAAATACATTCAGGAGATGGTTGTCTCTGGTATCTCTCTAATTACTAGCGAAGATAACATATTTTCTACTAATACATATTAATTAATAAGAAATTTGAATATACATTCCTTAACTGAAGTGAGCCATGATGTGCACAGTTGTTCTGCCTTTTCACTACATGAACTCTTGCTTTATCCAGCTTGCAAACGTTCCAGGCACGCCCCTCAACAGTCGCTCTGTGCCTCTTCCCCTCAGCCCTCCCCTTCCCTGAAAGAGAAAATACTGACTGAAATGGGAAGCATTCCTTTTCAATGGCAGTATAAATCTTCAGGTATATTTGCCAACTTGAACCAAATGGAGAAAGGAGCTACTTGCTGCTGATGCAGTGAAAGATTAGCTTTCTGTAAACCCAGTTTTACAGAAATAATGAAAATTACAGTTAGTAATTTAGTATTTTAAGGTGGGCTTTTTTGGGGTTGGTTGGTTTGTTTGTTTGTTTTTTGATGGGAATGCTGTAGGAAGTAATACAGAACATATCCCCCCGATTTAGGATTGCCTTTACAGTTGCTTTGTTTTAGAGTTTTTACAAAGTAGTCTTTCCCGTTTCTGTGGCAACTCGGTTGTCTGCATTGGTTGCCAAGGAACAGTTTCTGCTGCACAAAGGACAGGGACGCTGCTACAGAGTGGTTTCGTTCTTGGAGCTAATAGGCAGTGGAAGCGTAAGCTTGATATTCGATGGAGTATGGCCTCCATATTGACTGTTAGCAGGAACTTTTTTTTCCTTCAATTTATAATTGAGGTGTTGGCTTCTCTTTTTTAATTCAGCCATCACAAACCTCCTGTTATATGCAGCTACAGGACCCCTGTGGAAAGGTGTCATAGCAGCATAAACATAATGCATTGGAAAATGCACTTTTTCAGAACAGCTTAACCAACCATACAATAAATTGTGTTATAGTCAGGTTAAAAACCAAAAGTATTGTTTTTACAATGTAAGATAAGAAAGTCACAATTCTGTGATTTGTAGAGAGCAATTAGATGTTGTCGTTCTACGTATCGCAGCAGACAGGGTTGAAAGTGAGCACTATTAGGATCCCTGTTGGACACATGGCTCCCCAGGATCTCTGTAGCTCTAAAAGTATTTTCTTATTTGACCTCTGGTAAAACTACAATCTGGATTCCCATCTGATCTTTCTTTTAAGAAGCACAAACTGACACCTGTCATCAGTTTGTCAGTTTTCTAAAACGAATGCAGACAGAGGGAGCATATTGTGAGTCATGATTCTGCATTAGTGTAAAATTTTATTTTTGAGGCTGCCTTGCAGCCGTCAGTTCTATGGCTGTGAATTTCTGAGTGCATGGTCTCAAAGTAGCTAAGGAATTAATATGGAATTTGTTACAAAATGATATACATATTTTCAAAGGAGAATATTAATTTGCTTTTTAGTTCTGTAAGTGGTAATCGGGACAAAATATTGTACATCGCACGTAGACGTACTAATAAATCAAGTTCTGTGAGAGTAAAAGACTGAGAGAATTGGAGTTGGCCTCCGAGGCTGGTGTACACACAGAAATAGGGTCTTTTGATCTTAGTATAGAATCTGTAGCTCAGATTTAGTCTGCCTCCTCTCACTGATTCTCTAATGAATTGCCATTACTATACAGTGTTACATGAGTGCTACTCATCAGTGGGTTTTGAGTCAATTAGTATTTGGAATAGCGGCAAGGAGGGTGAAGTGAGCATTGTATAATATGGAGTAGTTGTATGTAGAAATGCAGATACTCCTGTGAAAGAGAAAAGTTATTGCATAGTATTGTCTGCCCACAGGTGTGGAAGAGGGCAAGAAGAGTTCTTTTCTGCTGTAGCTAAAATACCAGGAGGAGTTTGCAATTGCAATGCAGCTTATAGAGTACAAGGAGAAGCTGAGGGATTAGAAATTCAGTAGCATCTCTAGTTCTGTGGCTTAGGCAAAAGGCTATATTACCTGCAGCTGCTTTGCTTTTGTCAGCACTGAGAAGGGTGTAGCCTCTTAGAGTAAGTGTGGCCAAAAAGCACTATTTTTACTTTCTAGTTTTTGGATACTTTTTAAACCCCTGTGTCACCCAGTACTAGCCCTGTTTATGTGAACTGCAGGCGAACTCACAGGAGTTCTATTTGACTTGACTTAGTTCAGTTTAGAAATGCTTTGGCCTTGGAAAACTGGCAGTCTCTTAAGCGAGTCGGTGCCCCTGCATAGTATTGCCAGCTTGATGGATTACTGAGTGAAGTGCAGTTTTTATCTCTGACTGTTTTTATGACTTTTATTACGGAACTTATTATTTTTTTTCATTTCTTGTAAAAGTGGAGAAGTGCTCAAACCTTTCTTGTGTTGTAATAAAAATAGTCTGTTGTTTCCCAGTGAGGCTGTTTGTAAGGAAAGCTATAGTGCAGTCAGCACAGATAAACCTACCAGAAATCAGAATGAGCAATAACTTGACTTAGATCAACATTTGAAAAGCTAGGTACCAGGTTTCAAATATTGTATTGCATCTTAAGCAAACCAACTAAATTTTGCAAGTTAGGAATCAAGCAGTGGGTATGGTGGTGGTATTCATGGTTCAAAACAGAGAACCCTCAACCCCTTTTTCTCCTAGTCAGCTGTAATCTGAAAACTTTGAACAGAGAAGACAATGCACTGGAAAATAAAGGAGCGAGTTATCTATCTTTTAATGAATGCCATACATAGCAGCCTATCTTTTGTACTTGCTCTCTCTTTCAGATACTGTATTCCATGAAACAAGCCCTACAATGTTCTTTAAAAACCATTTGGGGATTATTACATTGAATTCTCTTTCTGTATAATGCACTTACAATAATTTGCAGTTGCCCAAATAGCTTTACAAGTCACTCAAGGCATGATTTACTTAAAAATTATATGAATCAATTAGGTACTAAAACATAATTAATGTAATAGTTATAGCTCAGACTGATAAAAGCCAGGCAACTAGATTAAGTATTTGACTTAAACCTGTCCTTTTGAACCATATGCAGGGCAGCACTTGGGCTGTAGGCTGAGCGTAGATCCTCTGAACTGTACCAGTGTTCTAATCTCTAACCAGATAGGTTGATTGGAGAGCCTGTGATCACTGTTGAAATATTTATTAAATAATTTTTTTTTTATTATGAATACCATTTATAAAGGAGAAAAGGATATCACAATACAATTGAGCACTACTTCCTGAGTTATTATTAGACCTTTATTTAAATGAGATCAGTTATCCAGATTGTATAGAACATGGCCAAATTGTGGATCTTTTTTTCCTACTCTTATGTAACAGACTTAAAAAATCCTGATTTGATGCAGCAAATCCACACAAATGTTTTATGTAAAGTGTATGTCCTATATTCCATCTCTTTATTGCCTACATTCCCAAAATAAAATAAACTAGTGAATTCACACATGAATATAAATTTAAAAAAAAGTCCTTATTTTTTCTGTCTCTATAATGGCCAAAAAGAATGTATTCTAGAAGAAATCTTGAATGGGAAGACTCTTTATTGTCTGGTTTGGTGCAGCTTTGATGAGATGGGGTTGCTCTATAACTTGCTTACGTTGCCTGGTGTGCTCGCATTGGCAGGGCTTCCTTCCCCGCCTGGCTGTGACTCTGCAGCTGTCAGCACAAAAGCTGCATTAGCCAGCCCTATCCTGTACATCCTCCCCAGCTTTTGATACTGTCAAAATACTCTTCTTGTTTTGATCCTGGGTTGGAGAGTGTCTGTTTGTGTTTAATAGTCCAAGTCTCACAGGAAGGAACTGAATGATGGTTTTAAGGTGTTTTTGCTGCCTAATGTATTTTATGGTCATCCCAGTCTGAGCTAAAAACCAGCCCCTTTTTACACTGCCTCTAAATTATCTGGAAAGATAGAGAGACACTAAATTTAACCATGTCTGTTTCACAGCACATCTTAAAATTCACAAAACTAAAGCTTAGCTACAGGCTGTGCCACGTGTTAGAGCTAAGCTGTGAAAAAATTCTGTAGGCATACTAATATTGCCTTAGGAAAGGAGTGCAGCTGACCAAGTAAAGAACTTCCTAGAAGCTTCTTTGGATAGATTGCCTCATAAGGGTAATTAAGAAGAATTGAAACTTCTCTGAAACAACAGTAAAAACCAGCAGGTGACTGGAATTTCCATTCAGTAAGTTGTCAGTAGCTGCTGTCTAAACAGAGATCTAAATAATGTATTGTTGAAAGCAAGTTACTCTAATACTATATTGCTGTTAATTTAATCAAGGTGTTGACACCGGGCTGTGTGATACAGGGGACTCTATATACTTAACAGGTTATTGACCCTTTTTAGCCTTGAATGTTTAGGCCAATCAAGCCTTATATAAGCAGAAGTTAAGGGTCTGCATGTAAATACATAAAATGGCACAAAAAAAAAAGAAGTCCTACTGTGTTTCGCTCCTGCCAAGGGACTCTGTGCTTGAGGTCATATACCCCTTCTTTACTCATCTCCTGGGTCCAGAGCTGCTCCAGTTTTTGGGGAAATTGTTTTGTCTGTTCCTGGCTTTTTTTCTCAGACTGCCCCTTCAAAAATTAGGTAAGCTTTGACAGCAAAGTTCATGGCTTCTGCGTTTCTGTACGAGTTGCTGAAAGTCTCCTAAACCATCTTTAGATTTTTTTTTTTGTAAATATTTTTTTTTGTTTGTGAGAGTCTGTTCTGTGTGCTACCTTGTTATTTAAAACTCTGCAAAGATGTGTTGAACTTTTTCAGATATTCTATACAGGAGTTTCTATAAGCTCCTTAAACCTTGCATGCCCAATGAATGTGTATAGTTAAGTGTTAGTCTTGCTGTTTTTAAATGTCACATAGTGACATAGATCTTCCTTTACCTGTTACACATTTTCCTGCCATTTTAAACAGAATCCAAAAGTTTGTTTGCATTAAGCTAGACCTCTTATTCTTACTAACAGAGACAATTCATAGTAAATTGGGATGCCCTTGGCAAGATAAGGAACAGGAGGACATAAATTTGTTTCCTTGCTAAACTTGTGCAGTTTTTGCCTTTGGGACTTTTTTTTCCCCCCCTGTATACGTTGTGAGGCCTTAATTGCTTTGGCTCATTAGTCACACAAGTTACATCTAATATTATTGACATTTGAAATATGCACACAATGAGAATATAGTTGCCGGCATTCAAAGTTGGCTTGGAGGGTTTAAGTCTAGTTTAGTTCACCTTTGGAGTTTATTAAAGTGTATGTATGGGAAAAGCTCCAGGGTAGGGTACCATACTGCTGATGCTGTGTTTAATCACCCAAGCTGGAACTTGTAGGTTGCCCACAAACCTACCACCACTTTGGGTGATGGAGCAACAGATGATATTGGTAGCTTTCTTGCCCCCCCCTTTGAAGGGTAGCAAAGAAGGGTCGCAGTAATCACAAGACTTCAGATACACTTGTTTTCTTTCGAACATGCACAGGCTTGACTATATTTTCACTGCAGTGGCAAGAGCCCATCCTGTTATTTAAAAGTGAAATTATGTTTATTGTTCACAGCTGTTTTCAAGGGGAAATCTTGCAAGAAATGCATGTTTCAGGCAAAATGCTCCATTTTCTCATTCAATCTTTTTTCTTAAGTTGATGGATTTTTTTTTTAAATTTTTTTTTTTACCTGTAATTTTAAATTTGAGGAGGAAGACAGCCTGGTACTCTGTGGTTCAGGTTGCTGAAGTTTAGCAACAGCAGGACAGTCCCAGGGGCTGTGCTGGGCATTCTTCACATATGTGTCTGCTTGCTGCATCTTAATAAGTACAGCTGAAAGCTGAAGCCAGCTGCAGGTAGTTTTGGGCAGGGATGAGTTTCTTCTTCTATTCACCATCAGCAAATGGCAGGTTTGGAAGGGTGGTGTTGGCTCAGGCTGAGAAGCCCAGCATCGAAGGGAAAGAGGTGGCAGGACATTTGAACAAGCTGAATGTCCTTTGGCAAGGTGTCTGCTACTGCCTGTGGTGTTCGGGGTAGTTAGTCTTAGAGGGTTTTTTGTGTAGCTTCGATGAGTTGAATTACTTGGTGTATGTGTGTATCTTTAGCGTTTGGGTTGGATTTTTTGTTAGTTTACAGTTTCTTGGTGGCTGATATTAGAAGGGGGGAGTGTTTTAATATGTTGCTTTGTGTATTGAACATTAGTCATGTTTCTACATTAAATCCGTCATTTGTTTTGCCTAGGGAAGATCTTTCTACAATAATTCAGCCTTGACTTGCCTTTGATCTATGCAGCAAACCATAATGCTTCTCTCGATTGCTTTCTTGTGATTGCTGTACAATATTTTGAGAATTCTTTTGCTGTGAATCATTATTTGGCAGGTAGATGGAGAACTGCGGGATCAAGCTGAAAACTGACAACTTTTCCACATCCTGCTGATCTTGGCCATATTGTAGAGCAATGGTGTTCTCTTGTACTTTTGACTTTTGAGTCTTGTGTTATATCTTAGACAAGCTTTTAATCTTGGTTTTGGGCTAATTGTCAGAAAGTATTTGGATTGAATAAAGTGTCTTTGCAATGTATTAACCTATGTCTTTTGTTATAATGGTCCTCAGATACAATTCCGGGACAAGAAACTGTTTATATTAGCGTGGCTAATTTTTCAATGTTCAAACTAGTGACTATATCAATCTCTGAATCCCAAGCACTTGAAAATGAAAGACCAAATGATCCTGATCAGCTTACAAACCAGTATGCTTATTTTTAAAATAAATTAAAAAAGAAACTTCCACTTCCTTCCCTTGTCACCCCTTGCCTTCTCCCTGCCCCCCAGATGCTCTTCCAGACTTTAATCTGGGGATAGTTAACAGTTCCCTGGTACTACACACTATATACTGAAATCTAAATTGAACAAGTATTGCATGATTGCCTGAAACCAGAAGTGGGTGCTTCAGGGAAATTACAAAATATTGTGTGATTCCTGATTAAAATTGTGCATTGGTATTCTTCTTAGGGGAGGAGTTAGGTTCACCCATTTCCAAGCTAGGATTATGATATGGAAAACAGAGCATCCTGCATGTGCAGTGCAAAGATGAAAACCATATGTAATACTGCAGTACCTTGAAACAATTGTGAGAACATGTGAGAGTGCAGTAGAGTTTAAACTGTGTGTAAGTAAACACAGTGTGTTCTTCCATCGCCTGCTGATAGATTACCCCTTGATGCAATTTCACTTTACAAAGCACTTTGCAGTGTTTTACAAGGCTTCTTTGTCCTTCAGCTCAAATACTCTCTTTTGACTTTATTTTGAAGTTTATCTACGGTTCCCAGCTCTTCTCTAGAACTTCAGAGCAAGGAAGCTCATGTCCAGTCAGAAACAAACTATTGGGTGTTCCAGAGGTCTTTGAAATGATAACTTTAGGACACACCAGAAGAAAATGCTGATCAGGCAACACAGTGTTTGCAAACAGATTTGGCGGCAAATACAAGAGACATCAAACCTTCTAGTTAGTGGCCTGTAAACTAATGGTTAGGCTTCTCTGCTGTGAGACAGCGTGGAATTTGTGAGACTCCTGCAGCTACATTTCAGAAACATGTCTATGCTCTTGGCAAGGTATTTAAACCTGTTTACTTGCATTTAGCTGCCTGCAGCTAATAGTCATCTGAAAGCCCTATTAGATGCTTAACAGAATTATTAGCCACCTAAATACCTTTTAAACTGTCTTTTCCAGAAGGATCACCAACTTTGCTGGGATGAGTGTTTTAAAATTAGCTCTAATGCTCAGGTTTCTCAGCCTGTACTTAGACAGGTAATGTCAGGTAGAAAGTAAGCATCAGCAAACCCAGACAAAGATAAGCAAAACCTGACATGGTTTTGGGAACTGTATTATGGGGTCTTTTTGTTGTTTGTTTGTTGTTGGTTTTTGTTTTTTTCAGGGTGTACACCACAGATAAACTTGGGCAAGTACAGGATCTGCAAGTCTCAAAAGAAATTGTCAAATAGTTGTTTCAGTGAGCCATATAAATGCTCCTGTTCAGAGAAACAAGTAAGGAAAGCCAGTAGGAAAACATACTGGCCTTGAAGTTTGTTTATTTCCTGGTTCAAACATTTTGAATGAATGACAGAATGTCCATAACACTTTGTTTTTGTAATAGGGTCAGGGGCTGTCTCCAACACCCTGCTTAACATTCTGACCATAGCAAGTGATTCCTAATCTTAGCAGCAACCTGGTGTAATAGAAATATGAGATTTTTTCAAAAAATAACCCTTAGGGCTAAGGAGCAGGAGCTCCTTAATACAAAGAGACCTAGGGTAGACACTTGACTTCATGGCAGCTTCCCATTGGTTTCTACCTAGAAATTCCTGGAATAACCCAGCCTTCTCTCCTACAGTTCAGCTTCTCAGCTCTGCTGCTTACCTTCCCAGCCTTCCTCCACAGCCTCAACTCAAGCACTGCATGGGCTCTGCAGACTCTGTACTAGACGAACTGCCTCAGCATTTAGGAGATGATGTAAGCTGTTTTAAGCAATTAATCACTTTTTATTTGTTCCAATGTACGTTAAGATTCATAATCCATCCCTAACCATGGCCATTTATCAAAGCAATATGTAATTTGTTAATTTGCACAGAGTGTTCCTGGAGATTTTTTTTTTTTTTTTTTTATGTGAGACATGAAGGATAACAAGAAAGGATCCTACAACTATGGGAGCTGCAAGAGAAAGTTCAGGGAAAATGGGATGTTGTTCAAGGATGGAGGAAGGCTGCCCAATGACAGGTAATACCCAAAAGGCTGAAGTTATTTTTCATGTCCCCATCAGTCTTTCTAGACAAAAATTATTTCTTAGTGAATTGGTTTAGGAGAGAGAGGGCAGCCAGCAGCTGGGGAGCAAGAGTGTAAGGATTACTTCTCTAACTAGCTGGACATACCTAAATTGATGAGCCTGGAAGGATCATCAAAGGCTAAAAAAATGTAGTGTGAAGCAAAGTAGCAAGTGGAATGGCTTACTTGGGAAGCTGAATTTGGACATTAGAAAAACTGTTTTCACTAGGAAGGTAGAATAACGCTAAAGCAGTTTCCTCAGGGTTTGTGTAATCTTCATCCCTAGAAGTTTTTGGAGTTTGGCTAGATGGAAGCCATCAGGAAGGAATGGGAGTCTGGACTAAAGATCCCCAGAGGTCATTTCGAAACAAATATCTATGGTTCTGTGAATGCTTCTTAATTTTGTGTTTTGTTTCATCTATTCTTTATTTTTTCTTGACCTGTTTGGTTAGGCCAGCAAGCCCATCTACGTTCATGAACTGATGGTGAATGGCAGTTGTCCATTCACAGCCCACAGTCAATGTGACAGACCACATACTGCAGGAAAGAGTGTGCTTTTGAATGTAAGGTACACAGGCAGCTACTCATCTTGAATTCTGCATGTTAGTCATGTAATAATTTACACACGTAGAGGTTTGATAATCTTGAGATTTCACTCTCTTGTATGCTTTGTAAGTCACAGCTATTGATACTTCCTAATTTTTGTGCTTGGGACTAATTTTTCTTATTGAGATTAGCATTCCTCAGGAGACCCCAGTGATGTGCATTATTTTTGCTGATGGATGAACATGTGCAAAGATTCAAGATCTGTGCAGGTGTGTGTGATAAAGCTTTATGGAACATGGATCAAGTGAAAATAGGAGACAGCACGCTGTGGTACTGGTGTTCTGTAATGCATAGATTCTTAGATTATTTTTTAAAGTTTATAACATAACTTCAGTCTTGCATGCTTTTTGAAAACTATTTATCTTAGAAAGAAGCAACAAACAATAACCCTCTTTGCTTCAAAATCCTAAAGATAACTATTTTATAAGCAATGCAAATTTGACTTCTGGATAGATGAGTTTCTGGTATTTGTTATTAAAGTCAAATATGTGTAAAATAGGCTTTTTTTTAATATGACCTCTTGACATAGTACATTCATATAAAAGTAGAGAATACATAAATATATCTTGTACAGAACACTTTATGTTAAAGCTTGTTTGAATTATATACATAAGCATGAGTTTCTGCACTGGTACCCATTTTCGTTGTAGTGTAGAAATATTGTCATTTTTATTTCTACCACATAGTGCTTAAAGACGGCATACACAGATGGTAGTCTACCTCCCTTTCTTTTTCAAATCTTGCTATGACTTTATCAAGCCACCTTCAGTCCTCTGCCAAAACTGTTTCAAACAAGTCTCTTGGACTAGCTATTTGTTGGTTAATACTGCGTCAGTTGCTAGATCTGGAGCATAAAATGGTTATTGCATCTTTCCCTTCATGCTATCCTTGTGGTCCTCTAGTATATTCTTATTTTTCTGCTTATCTTTAATTAGGTACTTTCCTATTTTGCTCTGTTTCTGAGCAGCTATGGTATTCATTACAATTGTAGTAGATATTTGCCTGATTTTGAAACTCAGGATGCTTCTTAAATGCTAATGTTCAGTGTCAAAGACAGATGGGATTTTTTTTTATTACCAGCTCAAGCAAGTGTGGTATAATTAGCATGTTTTGTCCAGATAGAATCTCCAGAGCTTTGCTGTCAACACAGAGGAGCATCCTAGAAAGCAGTTTCCTGTTTGGCTGTGGTTCTGTTAGCAGGGCTGCCAAAAGATGCAGTTGTGTTTCCCCTTTCCTCTTCTATGCCAGCGCCAGGACTGGGAGGTGACTGACTGGGATCCCAAAAGCACTAATCCCAGTACAAACTGGGGGATGGGGAGAAAGTGCTACAGCTGGCCAGAGGGGGAAGGATGTGACTAGCCACATGACAGCAGCAGTACTGTGGGCTGGCTGCAATTGGTGGCGAAACCACATCCTAGCAGATAGTTGCTCCATATATTTGAGTTATGTTCATTTCAGAAGCCTGTAATTTGGACAAATTCAAGAGGCTTTACATAAGAATTTCAAAAGTCATGAACTTGGCTGTAGCTTCCTAACCAAATGGCGAGTCTGTGCTCCAGATTTTGGAATTGTAAGAACTTTTTGTTGAAACAGAAATTCAAAGATTTTTAATATGAAGAAATCTTTTCATGTCAGAGCTGTAGTTAATGAGGCTTCCCATATCAGGATGATGGGAGACTGCTATGTGGCATGGAAAAGTTTACTCCAGATGCATCATAGCTTGCCAAATTTTGGAGAACAGCATCTTCATTTTTAGAAGTGGGTTAATATCATTGTTCCATATAAAAAGGGGAAGCAAGAAGAAGGCAGGGGAAAGGACAAGGTTCTGCTCAGAATGTGATATTAATTGATCTCTTAACCTTGATGGTGCATTACATACCACTTCTGAGCTCACTTCCATGTATGGAAGGTAAGCAGACTTTGCCTGCTAGAGAAGAGACATGCCTCCAACTCCATTCCCTTCAACTGCAAGTCCTGAGCAGGGAATTCCCACGTGACTGGTAATGCTCGGCATACAGTGAAGTCATGTGGGCTTTGCCTTTTATATAAATGGTTTCCTTTCATCAGTCTTCAAAAATTCTCAACTTATTCATCTATTTGCCACTTTGTGCCTGAGGGAAGAGGACTTCAATTTAGAGAGAACTGCTTACATGACCGAAACAAATAGAGGTTATTTGGCAACCTCTGCTAACTGAGTGCCCCTTTCACCTTCTGAAATGAAGATAGTAAAACATTGTACTACAGTAGCAAATAAGATTATTTTAGAAGATGATGCTTTGGCAGCAGGAAAATTACATATAAATGGGCATAGTTGTGATCTTGTCTCTATATAAGGCAGTGTTTAAGTGATGAACAGCGAGGAAATTTCTCCCATGGCTTCACAGAAATCTCTTGTGGAAAGTTCTTAACTCACGTGCATTTAATGATACTTAGAGCTCAGGGAGTTTTCAGCCTATTAGAATAATTCTTTCTGCTTAGACAGGAAAACAAGGGCCCACCTTGTGCCACAGAGCTGGCTGATGGCAAGATCAGCATGGTGTGGTTCAAGTCACAAGTAACTAAAGGCATACACTGTCAGGGCTTCACATGAACTGTTACTTTCATTATTCACTTTTTATCACTCTTGATCAGCCCTGACTGTTGCTGCAACACATTGGGATTTTAAGGCCATAAAAAAATAATTTCTCTGTTGCTAAAATAGGAGGCTGAAAAATGCACTGTATCTTGCCTTTTGGGGTAAACTCATCTTGATATATAACAAGAGTTAATTGCAAAATGCTTTAAAAGCTTTAGCCTTTTCTCCCCTGAAGAGGAAGATAATGTCTGCTAGCATCATTTTTATTTAGATGTTTTGGCTCTCCCAGGGGTAAAAAAGTCTGTTTGGCTTTATTGTTTTTTTTTTTTTTTTTAAACTTAAGGTGTTCTAGAGAGCTGGGTTTCCTGGCTGTGTACAGGATGTTTAGCTTTGGACTTAGGAGTAGTGGTTGGTTTTATGATTGTTTTAAAGATGCAGAATAATAAAAATTGTGGAGTCCTTCACTTTTCATTTTTATGAAAACGAATATTTAAAGTAAATTTTATTTGTTTCTATTTTGAAAGTAAGAAAAGACAAAGCAAAAGAAAAAGACATCTTTCTGTGGTTGATAAACTTGGAGCGTAACAAAACAACCACTGTAACCTTTCTTGGCAGTGCAGCCTCTCTGGGCAATAGCGGTGAGCTCCTGTGGTGCCTTCCCCTCCCAGGAGTCATTTTTACCTATTTTCTTCTCTATGTATAGTATCATACAATGAGGAGGTATGCTAAATAGCTGAAACCTCTGCTTCTCTGTCAAATTTGAGTGAAGCTAATGATTTTAAATATTGTGGGGATAAAAATATGTGGTTTGCAGCACATGGTATATTTGCATATGGCCTATTTCCTTACAAGATTGGATTGTTTAGGATTTTTGGAATTTTTTTTTTCTTTCCTGCTTTTATCCAATTACTTGAAAACCTCCAGATTAAAATGTCATGGCCTTTAGTATAAAAATATATATACTTAGGTCTAAATTTGTATTCGAGTAGTCCCAGTGATATATTAGAATCTGTTTTTTGGCTGTACCGACATTATGACTGGATGTATGGTTTAGTGTTTTGGCACTGCTCTGTGAAACTGAAGTAGCTGTGGACGTGCTGCCATTGCTTTTGAAAAAGACAGAGAATGGCATACTGCTGAGAAGCATGAGTTCACCATAGTTTTGGTATTATGAAATCCCCATGTTTCCTTTCTGTCTTCAGATTATTTATTACTTTTGAAAATTTTTTTGCTGTTTCTAATGCTGCTTGTAGCCCAAAACTTGCTTTACCAGGTATTTTGGTGTCTTTGAAATTCAAACCAGAAAAGTAAACATGTTTTCCTGTGTGAGTGAGCAGGACCAGGTAACATAGAACCAGATAATGGAATGGCTGGAGCACCTCTAGGAGTCTCATCACACAAGGATAAGGTACAGTAGAGATGACTGCGTGTGTCTGCAGGTTTTATATATGATAGTCACAAAAAGTTCTTACAAGATAGGAGCTCTAACTACTATTTTTTTTCAGTATGCTAATTTTGCAGCACAGTTTTCCTAAGGAGTTCAGAAGAAATATTGTATTAGGGCACAAATTATGGGTCCCCGATTAGCTGTTGTGTTTTCTGCCCTTTACAGCTTTGTATCTCCCTCTGGAGTATGTTGAACTGAGAAATTATATTTTAGAGATGTGGACAGGCCATGACCCCTTCCAACACTGGAATGTGAATGGGGGCATGGACAAGAGAGCGTGATGGTGGTGGTCACTGTTTTTTGCTAGGTTATTATGTTTTCTAGACAAAGACGTTTCCCATTTGATTTCAGGTAATAAATTTTATTTGATTTCAGGTTTATGTAGAGAAATTAATCAAATGAGAATCATCAGTTACTAAGATTTATAGCAGAATTGAGTAAGTCTTCAGGTAATTTTTGTGAAGTGCTACTTTGTTAATGCTTTGTGCTGGTGTGCTGTTGTGGAAAACCCAGAAACTCCCTGGGTAAAGGGCAGTGGCACAGCTGTGACAGGCCAGCTCAGACGGGAGTGGCAGTTCTCAGGATATCTGCTCTCCTTCTGTACCAGCCGGCAGAAGGCCAGTGCATCTGCTTGTCCCATTAGCAGCTGCCCTTCTGGGTCAGGAGCTTTTTAATATGGAGCTCCAGTGACTGCAGTCTTTGTGGAGAGTTACCTGAGCTAGCAAACTGCAGGGGTTTCTGCTTCGTGTTTGTGCATTTGCTATTGCAACATAAAAGGGGGAAAAAATGTTGAAACTAGATCACATGCTTGTCTTCTAATTCTTAAATAAGACATGACATTCCTACTAACATAGAGCGATTTTGCTTTTTCAACTTACTGGATTTCTGTAGCACTGAGGCATAGCCCCTAGCAAATTGCTCAGGATGTCATAAGGTGGCTGTGCTGTAGTATCACCAGTTTGTACTCTGAAACCTCAGCAGTACCTAAAGTGTCTGCAAAAAATGTAGAAAATATATCTGTTGAAGTGGAAGTGATCTTTTTACAGCTGTAAAAGTGAAGGCATTGGGGATGGGGTACTGTATAGCTTTGGCATTCAATTGATGTCCTTTTGATACAGCCTTACAGCTAGCTATAGGACACTAACTCCTGCAGTCCTGGGCAAGAGAGAAAGGACTGTTCAGAGCAGGAATTAACCAAGGTCCTGTTAATCTTTCTGACTTTTGGAACAGGATTTAGAATCTTGTTTTGGATATTGAAGTTTTCTAAATCAGAAGGGGAAAATTAAAGTGACAATGAATGGTATTGTCTGCTGTAGCAGAGGGTGGAAAGAAAGGTTCCTCTGAATTTGAGAGGGCAGAAAAAGCTTATCTACAAAGCAGTCACTGCAGTGGAAGAGTGTGGTTTTGACAAACAGATGAGAGAAATAGTGAAACAATAGAGGAGTTGAGAGAAACTTTCTCAAAGATTGATATGCTTGAATGAGAAGGGGCTGAGAAGTTACAGCTGTGTGTAATATTTGGCTGAGACAAGAAAGAAGTGAAAAGGAGCAAAAGGTTGGATCTGGATAGTGTTGGATCTTTCAGGTAAGAGTACAGAGCTGGATCAAGCTCAGTATCCGTTGAATGACTGAGTCTTTATAAGGATGCTTTATAACTCTGCCCCCATCTTTAGAATAGTGTTACTTGCTTTTGCTGATGCTTGAAAGGATCCAGCACGCAGTTCCACCCAGGAAAGAAATAGTTCTATTTTGGTTGAAGGTGATTTTCACCTCTCATGACTAGACTTATCTTTTTCCATTGCAAAGGTAACCTAAGTTCAGCATATGATCAGGAACATGCTACCTCTGGTGAGAACTTTCTCATTGGGGAGGGGCAGTTCCTCCACTGTCTTGCCACACACCTTAGCAATGATTATTGGAGCTATTTCATAGGAAAAGCTACTTCATAAGCATCCTTCATAAGAAAAGGCTGTTGAAAAGTCCTGTTCTGTTTGGATTCCCCTTCTTTATTAACTCCCTGACAAACTTCTATGTAATGTCAGATTTTTACCTTGGTTTGGTGATTTCTAAAATACTCCAAAGAATGGGGGGAGGGTGTCTAGATACTGTCATCTTAAAAGCAGCAAAACCCCAGATAAGGTTCGGAATTTATGCTTCATTGTGGGATTTGACTTGGCTTGCTTATTAAGGCGAAGTTACTGATTTAGGGGAGAGTATAACAGTGACTGAGTGGGGGTTAGCAAGTTAATTCACTTAAATTTATATTTCATTTCTTCTTTCTAAACAGGAAACAAGTTTATTTAATTCTGCTGTGGATATTCCCATATGTTTTCATACATACATTTTTTGCACTTGATTCTTTATCATGGTTAACCACCTGGAATTTTTATGAAGCTAGGAAATAAGTGAGAATTTAAATTCACCTCCCACGCTCTGCAAGCTGAGGACTGATGTATGTTGGAGGCCTAAGGAGAATGGAAACAGGTTCTGAGGCAGCCCAGCCCTGAATAGGACAGGAAGGAATCATGCATGGCCATGAGCCTTCCTTTTCCAGTGAAATTCATGTGCTGTACCCCAGATGTTTGCAGCTTACCCTCCTCTGTTAAGCTAATTGCCAAGACCATTGTAATAGGTGGTGATTTAGTCATTTCTAAGCCATGACTGATGATCCTTTGTAAAATGAGATGAACTGGACCTGCAAGAAAGGATTGTTTCTTTGCAAAATGGAGCTTGAGGTAACCAGAGGTAATAGACGTCTGCATCATGGAAAGCCACAGCTGGGGCAGAACATCACCATAGTGCAGGAGGACACACTTGGCACTGGACATTGCTAGAAGCAAAAGGAAGAGAAAGGGGCTGGGACTCTCTGCTACATGGGAATCCCCCCCAAAACCAACGGTGTAACCTCTTGGAGGCACATAGCTTATCTGAAAAATTGCTGGTTTCCTGATTTGCAGATTTATTGATTATTTTTTTTATTTATTTTTTTTTTTTTTTACCTCAGCTGGGAGTGAGGGAGTTATATAACAAGCATGTCAGCACACCCACAGCAGCAGAGTGGTGACACAGTTACAGGGTAAGAAGAGCAAACTGAGGATGCTGTTTGCCCAGGAATTTTAAACAAAATAGGCTGTTCGGAGGTGTTTAATTGCAGTGTTGGCAGCTCTGATTTTTCTGTTCTTGATTTTGTGGTAGTCATTGTCTGTCTTGAAAATGTGGCTTTGTAACTCTTGCAGCATTGTATGAGGATGTGTATTTTTTTTTTTTCTTCTAAGCTGCTAGATATTAACCTTAGGAAGAAATTCTAGAAATGTGGTTCACAACATTTTATACACATACTGTTTTTTCTAAACAATTAAAGATCTTCCATTTGCTTTTTACCTTAGTAAGTTTTGGGCTGCCTTTGTGGATTTTGGGCACAGTGATCTGACAGTGTTGTAAGAACTTTTTAATCTAATTACTTAGATGGAAGTCATCTGAATAGTTTGGTTTTTTGGTTTGGTGGGATTTTTGCCATGTACAGAGTACTTTTTTGACATGTTTTTGAGCAGATCATTCAAAACTGAGTAGAAAAGAAGACAATGCAGATTGGGGATGGCTTGCATTTTTTTTTTTTTTTGGCACCATAAAAAAGCTGGAAAAGTTTTATCTTTCAATGGAAAAATAACCATTTTTCAATGGAAATAAGCATCTTTCAATCGAAAAATAACCTCCTCCATGGAGGAGGCGTAGGTTATTTCAGAGCTTCAGCTTTTATTTACTGTGACTGTATGCGTCTCAAAAGAGTAATTGACAACAAGAGAATTAGATTTTCTGCTAGTTTTTCAGGTCTGTGAACATTTAATTACATTTGTTAGCCTGCAGTATAAAACAATTGTTAGAACACAGGACATGTTGATGTTATTTTCACTGCTTATCTTCTGATAGGAAAATGCCTACATACAGATCAATATAACAATCCCTATTATTTTTTTCTGTTTTGTAAGACTTGAGGAATGATGCTAATGCAAATACTCATGAGGATAGTTTCAGAAATTTCCCTGGTCATAGTGAAAAAGCCAAATGTAGGTAGGGGAAATCTGCTAAGAGCTGAATTATGTTCTGTTTTTACATGGTGAGTATCAGAGAAGGTACTCTGGTAGCCAAGTCTTTCTGGAGAAAGTTTCAGAAAGCTTTCCCTCAAACAGTTCTGAGTGTCTGTCAGACCTCAGGTATTGCGGAGAGTAAAGTGTCCTTGAACTGGTAATTCTTGCCTTGGGCTTTATTAGGGAATGATGTCCCCAGGCCACAAATTAATCTCTTTGTCCTTCTGAAATTCTGTTAGATGTTTATTGAAATATCTTTCCTAATGGTTCCTGACACTTTATTTCCTATTTTAACTGCCTTCTGAGCAGGGAGCTGATATTTGCATGCAGCTGTCTATCACAGCTACCAAGATCTTACTGCTAACAGGTGATGGTTTACTCAAGCTCACAGTTTTCTTTCTGAAGTTAGAATTGTTTTTTTCTATGTGCATAATCTGTGATTTAACTACACTGAATGTTACCTAGCATTTTATTGTCTGTTCATTCATGTTCCATGAAGTCTTTAAGTAGTTTTCTGTAGTTTGCCTTTTCATTGATTACCTTGAGTAACTTAATATCTTTGGTGGATGTTGTCAGTGCACGGCTCACTCCTTCATCTGGAGCAGGAAGGCTGTATGTCCTATATATTTCAGCACAGATATCCCCAAAACTCCCCTGGTGATGACAAGAATTGGAAACCTGAGTAGGAGTAAGTGATCAATCTTTTAATCAATTATTTGCCTGTGCGAGGAAGACCTTTGCTCTTTTGCATACTTAGTGTCCTTAAAAACCTTGGTGAAGGTCTGAATGTCTTTTGACATTTGAAGGAGAGGAACTGGATTAGCCTTCTTCCCTGGCTTGTGGGTAGAACTCCAGTAGGCTTGTAAGTCAGGATATCTCATTAGAAAAGCCATGCTGACTGTTTATCCATATATCTCCTAATTCTGTTTTTCATTGTACTTTTTGTTAGTATGTACAGCACTGATCTCAGGCTTAAGGTCTTAATTTCAGTCTCTTAGTCTGTCACCTTTGCCACCACACAGTCCTCTACTAGCAAGAAGCTTTCCATTGAGAGGTGACATACCATAGTGTTAGTAATTCACTGATTTCATGCCTGAGTTCCTTTAGAATTCCTGGGTTGAGTGCCGTCTGGTCCTGGCAAGTTGTTAGAGTTTGTTTTATTGGTTCCTTCTGTATCTGCTCATACAGTCATTGCAATTTCAAAGATTCCTGCAAAGAGTGGCCAGATAGGAGAATCCTGAGAAATAATGCTGCAATATTGTAACAATAATGTGGCAGAACTCAATGAGACTTTATGGGGGGAAGTTACTTTATTTTAATACAAAACTGGTTTTGTTCCACACTCTCACGCCTGTGTACTTTCAAGCACCAAGATACTTCTGTCCATGCAGTTTAGCATTCAGGCACCAAGATGTGTGTATCCAAGTAGTTAGTCCAGGACTTCTTGCAGTGATGTGGAAGACAAGGGACTGTAGCTGTTGAGTTCTCATCACAGTTTCTGGATCCATAGCGTGGCAGGCATGTGGTTAGTCTCCATCTGTTTAGTGGTTAGTCTATCCATCCTTTCTCACCTCTGCATCTTTAAGAATTAATTGCAGTCCCTTGTTTTAGACTTCTTTTTGTGATTTGAGTATCCTGAAACACCACATGTAAATGTGCTGCAGTCTTGCTGGCCTGCTAATCTAGGTGCCATCAACAAATGCCATTCTTATATTCCCTCTTCTGCTGTTTTTCCTGGTGTTTCTGTGCTCAAACATAATGATTTATTCTCCATTCATACCGATGTTAATATTTTTGTCACAGTTCTTTAGAGATGCTCTCCATTGTCTTGTACTGTTAACGATCAGTGCAATGAATCTGTCTGGTAGATTTGCTGTAATGCCTTTATCTCCTGAGTACTCCTTTACTACTCTGATTATGAGTTGTCTCCTAGAGTTTCTGGCAGGCTTTCTGTTCCTGATGTGCTTGAAGAAAGATTTATCATTATTCTCTGCCAGTTGTTCACCAGATTTTTTGTTTGTTTTGCCTGCCTTGCTGTGTTTTTACATTTAATTTGCCAGAGTTTATGATCTATTGAGCTACTTTTTTTTCTGTTTGGGATTGACTTCAGCTTTTTTGAGGGTAACCTGACTCCTACACTGCTGTTCTAACCAGTCTAGTTTCCTTTCTTCATTTCTCATATTGTACTTAATAGGAAATATGTACCTGCCTTGTCTTTCTGGTCTTGTCATCGTTAGTAATCTCTACAGTGCCTGCAAAGATTTAAATTCTTTATCTGGGCCTTTTGGATTCTCTTCATTACTTCTCATGTTTGCACCCTCTGAAGCTAGGTGCAACTGTAGTTTATTTTTCATTGCTACTGCTCCTGCTGGGAAGCTATTGCATGCAGGCTTTCTCAAGATCTTGTAGCTGAAGAGCCACTCTATATTTAGGACCAAATCAAACGTTGCATTTTCTTTGTGGGCTTCCTACCCAGCTGCTCTGTGAAAGAGTTACTGATTTAATGCAAAAAAGTCACATCCTGATATGATGGAATGTTTGTTATCTACATTGAAAGGAAGTGAGCTGAAGTCTCCCATTACGATACTCCACTTTCATCATATCACATTAAGTGTTGGTATTCGGATTAGGTGGTAGTAAGGACCAAATACTTTTCTGTTTCAGCGTGGAATCTAGTCCATGAGGATGCTGCTTTAACTGTGGAAATGATAGATGCGTATACTTGAAATTAGGGGAACTGAACATACTCGTAAATCAAAGTTGTACTTTGTTTAGCATAACCGTAGAATGGTTTGGGTTGTAAGGAACCTGTAAAGATCATCTAGTCCAGCCCCCCTGCCATGGGCAGGGACACCTTCCACTAGACCAGGTTTCTCAAAGCCTCATCCAACCTGACCTTGAACACCTCCAGGGATGGGGCATCCACAGCTTCCCTAGGCAACCTGTTCCAGTGCCTCACCACCCTCACATTAAGAAATTACTTCCCTGTGTCCAATCTAAACCTACCCTCTTTCAGTTTAAAGCTGTTGCCCCTTGTCCTATCACTACAGGGCCTGGTCAAAAGTCTCTCTACATCTTTCTTATTAGCCCCCTTTAAGTATTGAAAAGCTGCAATAAGGTCTCCCCAGAGCCTTCTCTCCTCCAGGCTGAAGAACCCAACCCTCTCAGCCTTTCCTCATAGGATAGGCATTCCATCCCTCTGACCATTCTGTCTGGCCCTCCTCTGGACCTGCTGTGACAGTTCCATGTCTTTCATGCTGTGGACCCCAGAGCTGAATGTAACACTCCAGGTCAAATCTCATGAGAGCAGAGCAGAGGGGTAGAATCACCTCCCTCCATGTACTGGCTACTGAAGTCAAGCAAGTGGAGTAATTTTTGTGGCTGAAGTGCTGAATAAGTAGTTTACTTAATGAAAAACAAGGACAGGTTAAGATGAGAAATTCTTCCTCTCTGCGTTAAAGATGCTTTTACTTAATCCACTAGGCAGTGCTGAAAGCCTCTAAAGGTACAATGAAGGAAAAAAACCCGTGAACCTAGTTCTCTTTAGATCCCTCCCCCCACATCCTGGTCAACTCTCGGTCTGGGATGCTTGGACTGTTATCTTTGGGACCCCTCCCTGCTCTGGGGTCGACTTCCCCTGTTCCAGGACCGTTAGCCGGGAACAGGCTGAGTCTTTATCATCGGGTGTGGGGGGGGGTGTATCACTGTGTATCACTCGTTTGTATATTTGTATATAGTATTATTTTTTAATATTATTGTAGTTTAATCATTAAATTGTCTTTATCTCAACCCATGAGTCCTTTTTCCCTTTACCCCAAAAACTGGGATACACATTTAGCAAAAGCCACTTGGCTAGTCAACACAAGAGGATCTGCCAATTGGGCTGGTCCTGCCCAGTCAGAACCTTTACATACTACCCCTTTAACTCTCTCCCCTACCCTCATTGGGGGTGGGAAATGTGTGAGCGGGTGTGTGTCGTTTTGCCCCCAGCCAAGGGCTAACCCATTACAAGGGGGACTTCAGCTACTCTGGCAACCTCCAGAAAATGTGCAGTCTAGCAAAATTTCAGTTCTTTGTTTGATAAGCAGTGTTGAGAGCAATTCATGGTGAATGTCTTCTGTATTTGCTTTTGAGCAACAAGAAGGAATGGGTGGAGGAGGGTGGTGATTTGGGTGAAAGCAGCTATTAAGCAATGGCCTGGAAAGCATGCTTCAGAAAATCAAAGTATTTGTCAAAATCTAAGGACAGAAGATCTACTGGTTTCTTAAAGACATGTTGTAAGGGCACAAGTACAAGCTATTCGTTGGGAAGAACAGATAGCCATCGTTGCCACTGCCTAATTACAAGTTATTCATTAGCCTGAAACTGAAGGAGCCATGCAAGAAGGGGGTACTAGGTCAGCTTTTGAACATGTCTTATGAAAGAATAGAACTTGTGTGAAGAGACATTATTAGAAGGACTTGGTACAAAACAAGACAGAGGTGATAAAGATGCAGCAAGAAAACATTCTGTAAATAGCAAGAGAAAACACGAACTTGCCTGTTAGGCAGAAAGGCTAGAAAGTTACCAATGGATGTTGCTAAAGAGGTTGTAAGCACGATTTTTACTTTACCAATCAGGATTAATTGAGCAGACAAGCACAAGGGCTTAGATGTTGGACCACAAACTATCATACATACACAGAGGCTATAGCTTGGGTTCCTTTCCTAAATACTCTTCTGGCAGACAGAAGGTTTAGGCAAATGACTAGAAATGGATTGATGCTGTTGGAGACCTTATTTGAAAATTAACAGAAGATAACTGAAATCCTGGAAGACCGAAAAAGGACCAACTTAGTGCCTGTTTCTAAAGGAAAAAGAGGGTGGAAGTATAGAACAGAGCTATGGGCCAGGAAGATTAATCCCTGGAAAAATACTGAAACAAAAAGAAAGTGAGGTGGTAAGCAACAATCAACATAGATTTGTCAAAGACAAGTCATTTCAAATAAGTTTGTCTTCCTTCTGTGACAGAACAACATGCCTGCTGGATGTGAGAGAAGTAGATGTGATATATCTTGACTGTAGGAAAGCTTTCAACACTTTCCTAGCATTGTTATGGACTGGGTATAAAAATATTGTTTACAAAGTAGACTTAAAACCAAGTTTAGTGTATGGTTATGCTTGTTTATTTTCAGCTGCAGAGAAATTCCCTATTTTGCAGTAACCTGTCCCAAGTCTGCTACTAATGAATATTAGTGCTGTGAACAACAAGAACTTTCAATTAAGATCTTTCCTGTAAACCATATCAGAAATGGAAGCTCTGTTTAAAGAACAGTTTTAAAATTGATGGTTTATTTTTTTAACACTGTAAAAGGTAAGTGCAAAACTGGGAAGAATAATCAAATAACACATGAGAATTAGCTGCTAGCCTAGCAGGTCTGAATAAAATAATTTTGAGGCTGTAGTTGATTTCAGCTGAACACTGACTGGGAATGACATCTTGTTGGAAAACATTGCCATTGGCTGTATAAGCAGAGTGGTTACATGCAGCACTGGCTCAGAAAGTACCAACTGGCTCAGAAAGTACCAACTGGCTCAGAAAATACCAAGTAAGAAGTGAAATGGAGTGTGCCCTCCATGAAGCTTAAGGCTTTAGAAAAGATGTTTGACTGGTTGGAGACAAGCCAAATGCAAAAGCACCAAGAATGAGCAAAGGTCTATAAAACTTCAGTGACATGGCACATGGCTGTGGCAGTCTGTGTCTGTGGTTCTTGTTGTTTGTGTTACTGAACTCCCTTTGGTACGGCTGACTTACAGTAAATCTTGTATATGATCAATGTTTATATTTTTCCTTTTCATGTAATCTTCATAAAACGACATTAAAAGAGAGCGGGGAAAAGTCCTTATTCTGAAAAGGTCCTTACTGAGATTTCAAAATTTCGTACTTAAAAATTGAGGAAGACCATTTCTTGTGTGCTTGAGTGTATTCAGCCTCCACGTGTGACCATGGGCTGTCTTTTTAGTTATACAGTTGCATTTCATTTTCCTCATACAGATTTCTGATTTGTATGCATTCATGACATGCAGTAAAACCACCAAATGTGTGGTCATCCTAATCTTACTTGCTGTTGCCAGTGTTTGTTTTGGTGCAGTCCAGTGTTTTTAAGGTTTGGGATTTTTTTAACTCATGTGGTTGTACTTTTATAGAATGCAGTATGGATCACTTCTGTCAACTTACTGCGAGGCAGTAAAATGAGTTTGAGCAGTTTAATATCAAATTGTTCATGTTCTCATTGTGCAGTTTTAGTATCAGAAGATACTTCAGGAACTATTGCCTTAATATATTGGACAAGATGGAATTACTTGTACTTAATTGCTTGTCATAGTTTTCCATGATAGCTGGTGGTATATATCAGTTAAGCTATCTCAATGGCCATATTAAAACCAGAGTGTTTACTGCTTGCAGAAGATGAATCTAGTGTTGCGGCTTTTGTTCTTCCTATTCGCTCCATAAATAATATTTCATTACTGTGGTGTAAGAAAAATCATGTAGTTATATGCTATGCTGATAAAAAAGTGATTACAGTAATGTATATGAATTCATAGGTGAGCAAGGTCTTATACTGATCTTTCTTCAGCTGATGTGACTCCAGTGTATCTGGAAGGAAGTTTTGGTCTGTATTTTGTATATAGCAACAGGTAACCTTTGTAAGAGGCACTTAACACTGTGCTGAAGGGCAGGAGACATATATTTTTGGAAGGTGACTTTCTTGAACTATATGTTTTGAACTTGTTCAATCTGTCTCCCTGCAGAAGAGAGAAGTTTCTGTTATCTTGTAAAAGTGAACGTGAAGCTAAAAGTGAATACTTGCAGTGTGCCATTCAGCCCAAAGAATCTCAAAGTACCTATAGAAATGCAAAGAGTATCGGATTTGCAGATTACCATGGAAGCATACTAGTCTGACCAAAAATTGAGAACAACTGCGCTGTAGCACAGACCTCTGCTGGATGGTCATACTTAAAAAAAAAATAAAAAAAGGTTTTCTCTTTACCCCATATATACCAGCCAGTTCCAAACAGGAGCTGTGCAGTGAGAGGCTGTAATTGTTTTTCAGGAGAGATAGAGGAGTTTAGGGAATACCTTTCCTGTGAAACCTTTGTTGAGTAACAAAGATTTCTGATTGTTACACTGAAATCCCCAGTTTCAACCATCTTCTGGATGAAATCCACAGACTGAAAAGCTCAGGAGTGATGGCAGTCGCAGCCTCTGTAAACTTCTGTGGGGTTGTAGTAATGAAAGCTCCTGGCACATCTGCAATGCAGTCTGGAGTGTGACTGCGTTTCCCTGTGCATACTGAGCTAGCTTTAAGCCAGGTGGTGGCTGTTCTCTAGCTGAAACAGCACAGGTTTTAACCACTCCTTGCAGCAGCCTCTGCTTTTCTTCCTTCCCAGTAAGTTGTTTCTGGTGCAGGGGACTGGAGTCAGCGAACGGAAGACTGGAGCCCCTATCTTAGCAATAGGAATGGAGTGAGCACGCATTGGAGAAACTCCCACGCAGCCTCTGTCACTAAAACAGAACTAGAAATTGTTGTATATTAAACAGTTTCCTTTTATTCCTTCTCTCCCTAAACTTATCTCTCTGCAAACATGCTTAAGTTTTCTAACGGTTAGATACTTCGCTTCATTTATTTTGTGCAGATTGTGCATGAAGGCATTTTAAAGAGCCTGTCAGCTGAGTGGCTTCTGACAAAAGGAACTGTGGCTGTTCTTGCAGGGTAGCTTCATGGATTGTCCTGCAATAAACAACAGCCGAACAGAAGAGGATAGCATTTGAGTCAATTACGTTTCTTGTTTTTGTCAGCTGGCATATGGTATTTGCAGTCCTTAAATTGGTTTAAAACATAGATCTCCTGCTGTGCTGATAGCTAAATCTGATTATTCAATGATCTGGCTTTTCCTGTAAGATACCAGAATTAAACAAGGCAGTGTATTTATTATGACAAGCACCAGAACCACATCCATGCATCCTTTAATGAGAAATTTGTGAAACCAGCTTTGTGGTATTAGAGTACTGGAGGTGAGGTTTGACTGTTCCAACGTGCCTGGCATTTATAAGGAGGTAATAAAAGGTGTCTTAATGTGCTTCCCTAGATTTTACTATAGCTTCACCCTGAAAGAGAAGCAAATATCTGCTTACCAGCTACTGTAGAACAACCTGGTAATCCTCACTGCAATATTAGACACACAACTATGTGCTGTAATATTTGACTTTCCTGCAGTGTTTATAAAGAAAATGATGACTAAGTTCAGTTCTGGTCTCAGAGAAATTTGTAGACAGACATGGAGAACAGTGCATTTGCAATGTAAAATTTGCTTCAGACTCTTTTTCTCTGCATTATGTTATGTTTCTCCCATTATAAATTCGTTGAAACTATATTAATATTTTCTATCTTTTTCTTATGTGTGGTAGATATTTAGATGGTATCCGTCATCATCTACACCTTAGAGATGAAGAACATAACAAAAGTTTAGCTGCATAGATCAAAACTCTATAATGAATTGTCTGGTCTCCTGAGTTGCTGAACAGTCTTAACCCATTGAAGACAAAAGTAGTAAATCTCAAATGTGGGAAGTAAAAGGATTTAACTAAAGAAAATGCTGTTTTCCAAATCAGCTGTTGATTATGTGCATTCACAGTATTTGATTGAGATAAAATTCAAATATCAGTAGTTCAAATTCTTTTAATGTTAGAGGCTGTTACAGGCTTTTAATGTTAGAGGCTGTTAGAATGCTGCATGGAGTTCTTCCCACTTGGTAAACCCAATGCGTATCCAGTGTAGTTCTGGAGACATCAGGCTTACAGGTCTTGACAGAGCACGGGCATTGCACTTGTGCAGAAGAATGGTCAGCTCCTGCTTGCACAGGGTTAACTGCTCATTCACAGTACTGTTGTTCCATGTGGGTATGACAGTTTTGATATTGATGGGGAGCAGTGCAGGTGCAGGTGCCCGGTGACATGATAGGCATGAGGGATTGCAAGAAGGCTCCAGGTTAAGCTTCTGCAGCTGCCAGGGCCGTGAATCCAGCCTTTGCCCTCAAAACGCTTTTCTTACACGTGGAAGTTGCCTTGAGGAAATTAAGTTGTCTGGAGCATAAATTAATAAATTCTTCTGGGGGCCCAGATCCAGCCTCTGTACTGCAGGTTGAACAGAATAATATCCATGTGATCCTTGCAGCCTGTTTCTGTATGATATCTAAAGCTTGTAGTGCTGTGAGCAGAAAGATTTGCAAGTATTTGTTGCACAAAAGTGTACAGAAGATAGAGGAAGCTGATAGTGATGTTGATTTTAGTGTAAAATATCTGTGTACACCCTGTGTGCCTGATAACTTCTGACTATTTTTGCTGATTCATGAGAATTTTTTTCAGAGTTGGCCTTGGTTGATGACTGTCTGGAGCTGTGTATCAGAGTTGTGTGCTCAGTCTGAAACATTTGTTCCCTGCGGTGTTTCTCGCTTGTTTAAAAAGTAATCCAGGAAGCAATTGCATCTTCTGCAGGGTTTGTACCGTGCTTCTGTGTGTGTTAGCACCAAGAAGTTATGACTGTATCTTTTCTTCTGGCTCTGTAGTTTGGAGAGACAGACATGAAATTTTATTTCTTCAGTGTGCACATAATTGCAAGCTAATTCTTACTTGTATTAAAGAATAGGATCTGAAAAGTACACCTGATGTTGATGACAGCTCTTTTTTCTTATCAGATACTTCAAAAGCTTGATTCTGTCTTTTAATACAAAGAAAATGTTTTCCATAGTTGGCCATACTAGTTAAAGGACTTGCCCAATACTAGACTCAGCATCACAGAGGAAGAGGGGGAGGACATGGTGTAGGAAGTAACTTTACTCCCAAATCTAGTTCCCAACCCCAGAACACACTCTACTCATGATATGGATCAAACCTAGAGTTTCTGTAGACAAGGAGAGAGGAGAAAATGCAATAACGCACTGGTTGGGACATTTGCTAGAGGTGCAGGTTTCTCAGGGTGAAGTCTCTGCTGTGGCTGACGCAGGAGGTGCAGGCATGTTATGTCCAAGCCCAGTGGGCAGCCCGAGTTAATAAGCCCTGCTGATTGCTGCTGACTCTGGCATGAAGAATGGTGTGGAAAGGTGAAACTGAGACTCTTGGCAGAGGAGTTTGTAGTCTAATTTGATATCTATTAACTTAAACTGTTTCATTTTAAATCAACAGGAAGAACGGATGATCGCCAAGGCTCCTTTCCCAGTTGGGAGTCTGTTAGCATGAAGTCTGTTACTGTAGGGAACCTAAGCAGGATCAAAGTGGGTGCTTCTGACTTGCGTCCATGTGTGGTTCCTAGGTGCATGTGGGATTTGGCAACTGAATGTAACCCCTTACTTTCAAGTGTTTGATAGCAATTAAAATATTGGGGGTGAGGGAGGGAGGTTAGCAAAGACTGTGTACCTTCAAAACAAATCAGAGTGAAGAACTGTGAACTAGATGACCTCTAATTTGTTAAGTCTTTGTGAGTCCTTTATAAATATGGCAATAAACTTGTTTCATAACTTTCCCTGGTTGTTTCTGTGTTTGTGTGTATTTTTTTTTTCTCATGAAAACATTATATTACAGGAAGCGGAGATACCATTTCTGAAATTGTCATTACAGTCTCAATAAATATAAAGACTTTCTGATAATCACAAGTAAAAACGAAAGGATTTAATGACAAAAGAAGACTTGCTTGAAGAAGGAATAGCATATATTCCTGTATTGTGATTACAAAGAAGAAACTAAATTTATGTTGCTTTACGTCAGCCTAGGAGCCAAACACTATCCATTTACATTTTAAAGGCTGCATATCAGATGCAATGCATCCAAATATCTGCTTTCACATTGCTTTTGATTGCCCTTCTGTAGAAATAATATCCAGTTTTCAAAGGATGAAAGTTTGTTTCCTGAAAATCAGCAAAAAGGTCTTAGTTACTTTGACATCTGTTCCAGGTATTTGAGTCTATCCACATACTGTTCACTGTAGTTGGTAACACACTCGAGTTATTTGTAGTGCAGTGCTGCATTTGCACGTATATCGTATTGAGGATTTTGGGTGTTGACGGGGGCAGCAGTCTAATATTGTAATGCAGTTGCAGTTCCCAGGGTGCTTGTTTGTAATGTCACCGCTGTATGACAAATGCTGACCCTGTAGAGTATGACATGGCACTCTGGGAACAATTATCGATTTAAAGGAATGAGAACATCAGAAGAACAAGGTCTGTGTGTCTGCCTGGGAACACTGGAACTGACACCTGCAACAATGCTCTTGTGGTCTGAGGAAAAAAGTGATTAAGGAGAAAGATCAGAAAAATTGACAGGATTTGATATGTTATCGTCTCTCAGAAGAATCCTTGCAGGCTGGGAGGGCTTTGGTGGTTGTTGGAGTAGATGATGGAAGTTCAGTTTTATTTGTGAAAAAAAAAGACTCGTGGCCATCCCCTGGTGCTGCAGAGGTGTTTTTTGTGCTTCTTGGGAGCCTTCCCACTTCTCTGACCATTCTTAAATTTCACAAACATTTACCATACAAAGCATTTCAAACCAAACCCACCTGAATATTGTTTCTTTTGAAACCATGCAAGACTAAGTCCCCTGTTCCCTTACAAAATAAAGCAAAAGGAGGCCCTGTGAGGAGTGCTGGGAGTGGGGCACCTTGTGTAGCTCACTCCAGTTTTCTGGTTTTCTTTCCAGGCACTGTGATATATACCTCAGCAGCTGTTCATACTAATGTAGTCTGCATTTTCAGACAAATCTTTAGCTTTGTTTGCTTGTGTCTTAAAAGAAATAAAACCTAAACCACCCATAATATCTTAATTTACTCTGCAAGAGGTCTGCTGTAGTTCATGCTTTCCACACTTACCATCTAAACTACCATAAAGCCACCCTTACAGCTCTCCAGTTGTTGAGAGGAGCTTCCTGCTTTCATTTAATAACATTATGTTGAGTACCTGTTCTTTGTATTTGTTCATCAGGGTCTCAATGAACTAATTTTCAGGATAGTCTGAATTGTTAGGTCTCCTTTTAATTCCATAGAACAGTGTGTTAAATATTCAGAATTCCCCTTTGCTTTCAATGTGTTTGCTTTAGTGATTATACAGTAGTATTCTAATATTCCTGATATAAGGAAGTAAAATTGCGTGAAAGTAAAGCAAGTCACTGGGTGATACTGTAGGAGACAGGCGTCTGTGGTGGAAATTATTGCAGCTAACGCTGCCACTAAATTCATATGTGCCTCCAGTCTTGTCAGTTCTGTGCATTCAGATATGCTTAGGCAGCTTTGATTGCCTGAACATCACTTCATTAAACGTGAGAATCAAAAGGTCAAAGCCAGCCTTCAAAAGAGTGTGAATTTGGGATCTACACCCCATTGAATTCATCAGGACGCAGGGTATTTTGAAAACTGTATTTCCTGTGCTGTAGATGCTATTGTGCTGCAATTATTAGAAAGAAATTTATATCGATATTGCCTTCTTGGATTCAAAGTAACAGAAAAAAAAATTTATTACACAGGAATTTTTTTGTCCTGCTTTTGATGCTTTAAATTTCAAGCATACGTTAACATAGTATGTTTTGTGTACTGTAGGGAATGTTTCCGATCAGAGAGTGGTTGCCCTGACTTGGAGGTAGGACTGCAGCATTTTAGCTGCTTGTTCACACATCTGCCTTTTGGCCATAGCATTTAGCTTAAAAGAGCCTGTCACAGGGGTAAAATGAGTTATCATGTCTGTAAATCCTATCCATCTTTCTCAGTGCCTCTTGTAGAAAACATCCTCATTCATTAAACCCACCTAATCTTTCTTTGAAATACTATGAACAGAAAGGGTCTTGTTCTCTCTCATGTCCATGTTTATTGGCATCCCAAACTTGCCAGTTACTGTGAAGTTTTTTTGTATGACTTTATCGTGATAACTTAAATTTTGTTTTCCTTGTCTCTCTCTGTTTGCTTGCTAAGCCTTGCATTTTAAGTATCAGTGCCACCAACACTGAGACTGAACCGCTCAAGAAAGCAACAATTCATTGTATGAATTACCACCTAACAGGCTTTAATACTGGGAGGACTTGACTTGTAAGTTGTAGACTATTTTGGCTTCAGATCCTAAGTAAAAAAAAATGGCTCAGTGTAATTCAGTCCTTGGTTTCCTCAATATCTGAGTCAGTTCTGAAAATGTGTGTTTGAAGACTATGGTAATACCTCCTTTAACCTTTTATTTCATAGCTACTATGAGCACTGCTAATCAGGTAAAAAGTGGTATAGTATTAAAAAATAAATATGCTAGATCTCACTTTTAACAAGAAAAATTTCATATTACGTCAAAGTGCATCTGTTTTGTGACACGTGAAAGTTTTTACTTGCTATATTTATGTAATTTACTGTTGACAAACTTTTGCTTATTTACTGATAGGGAGGGAACTCACTGAGACAGTACAGGTGTCAAAAAGAAATCTTTTACTGGATTCATAAAGCTTGAGTTGCTGTCTCCATTTCATAAAATTGCCTTGTGTGCGTTAGCCAGGGAGGGTGAGCTCTGCCCTCATAATAAAACACAATAGTATTCTGCGGTGTTGTCAGATTTTGGCCTCCTACACAATTCTGATTAGCTTGAGATATGATTGATTGAACATAGCATACAGACACATTTATACTCTTTCCTCCATAAAGCAACTTCATCAGGAGTTACAAGTTTTGCCTTTGAAATCAGTGGCTTTTGTCTAGGGAAAGAGAAGCTTCATCTAATCTCATCTTCAGGAGCAGATTTTAGCTAACCATGTTTGGTTTTTCCAAACTGCGAATCTGCAAGTCCTTCCCACGCCCAGATCTGCACACACAGATATGTGAAAATCAAAGGGCATAATCTGGTAGAAATTCTGCTGTCATTATAGCATATACAAGATGATGACAGCTTTGGCTGAAGTACATTTTTCTAACGGGCAGCATCTGGCTTTTAGTAAGCCTGGGAATAAAATTCAGACTATTCATAATGTGTTGTTGTAAGAATATTTTTCAGCAACACTTGTCTTTTAGGAACTGGATGGAGTGATTCATTGCTAATGATAAAAATTTAGCTTTTTTTGCAGAATCCATTGTTTTAATTCCAAAAATGAATCAATGAATACGGAACTTTCTATTTACAGCTTGCCTGTCTCAGGTTAATGAGCCAAAACAAAAATATGTCTAGTATGGACTGTGAAATAAATTGTTTGCTTTGAACAGAAAGCACTCTTCTCAGAAGAAAAGGAGTTGCTAGGGCTAATCAGATTTTATTTTTTTTTTAATAGAAAAGCTTTCATAGAATTTTAAGTTCTAGAATTGGGTATATACTAATACAGGAATAAGATGAAAAATAGATATATGAGCTATGTATTTTGGAGGACAGTGTCTGCTCCAAATTCTGTCCTTATTTGCCGCATTTGAAGAAAAAAAAAAAAAAGAGTCTTATGCAATATAAAGGAAGATGCTGTTGTCCTTTTGCTTCCCAGGGCCTACTAGTTTTGGGAAGGAAGAGGACAACAGTATCTTTCCTTAGATGACAGTTCTGAGTCTCTTTACTCTGATCTCCAAAACATATTGCCTAATATTGTTTGGGGTTTTTTGTATGTTGTGTGAAGGTGCAAGATCCTTCAATACTCAGTGCTGAGGCACTGCGTTTCAAGCTACTCACAGCAGACACTGGATGCCCCATCATTGGGAGTGTTCAAGGCCAGGCTGGATGGGGCTTTCAGCAACCTGATCTAGTAAAAGATGTCCTTGCCCATGGCAGGGGTGGTTGGACTAAAGGTTCCTTCCAAGTCAAGCCATTCTATGATTCTGTGGCTTATTTGACATACAGAGCTCCTGCCTATTCGTGGCTGGTTGTGTGAACCTCCCATTTCAGTTCAACATTCAGTACTCCTGTAATACATTTTCAAAGTGATCTTCAGTTGATCTTTCTTATGGGACATTATAGACCATCACTTCTGTTTGACAATACTTTAATGTTTAGATACAGATGTGTCTCACTGACACCTCTGTTCAAAGGATGTTATCCATAGCTTTGTGCTCACATTAAAGCTTCCCTCTTCATGGGGCTAAGCAGTTGAAACTAAACATAAGTAAGGAAATGCATATAGAATAATTCTGTACACAACAAATACAGTATCAGCAGCTGTGAGTATTTAATCTACATCTTGGTCTAAGTAAGGTAGTTTACGCAGAGAAGTCTTCATTATGGCTTTTACCACAGTAAAGAGCTAGTCTCTGCTGGAGGTGGCACTGCAAAATAGGGGAGGAATAGGAAGAGTTGTGTGTAGGGGGGTACTGTTGCATTACTGTGTTGTGTATGTAAGTGTCTACTCTTGAAATATCAGTGATTAGCTTACATTAAACTTTGGAGGAAGAAAGTTAATGTCAGCACCTCCAAAAAATTCAATAGGGTCTTGCAGTAAGTTGTACTACCTTGTGATTAGTAAGACTGGAGAGAATTATTCACTTTCTCCTCATTCATCTTTTTTAGACTTCTGCCAGGAAGTAAACTGCAAATAGAATTTTCACTTTGCCAGCAGTTTTTAAAATAGCTGCCTTCTCCGTCCTCTTTTGATTTTAAAATAAAACAGTCTTTGAGATGTCTTAGATTTTTTTTTTTTTTTAACTTCAGCATTGTAAATGGTACTTCGCTGTGAGTCAGTGCTTTGGTACCTGTCTTTTATCAGCTCCTTACCTTACTTAGAAAAAAGCAGAACTGAATTTACTGTGTCATGGATGCCAAATGTTGCAGACTTGATACTAAGAGGGAGCACTTCCAGGTGATTTGTTAGCAGCCCTTTGTAATAACAGAAGAGTTTTTAACTGAAAGTTAATTTCAAAGACTGCTTGATAGAGTTACAGGAAAATGAGGAGATGAAGGTGTCCCGGGAGTCCTTACAAGTAAGCATGTGGTGGGTGTGAGCTGTGATCAGAGGCAGAGGACTGTAAGGGGAGGGGCACTTCTGAGGTGAATGTATGTGATTACATAACAACTTGTGATGATGATGATGTGGTTTTATGGATGAGTCACCAGTTGCAAGTGTGAAAGCAGATACTTGCCTGAAAAGCCAGGGATGGTTAAAGAAAAAAAAAAAAGCAATTGATCTTAAATTTTTCAGTCTAGTTCTCCCCCAGCATAGATGATTTACATTTCTGTGCATGACCAGAGCACCACAGCCTTACCAAACTATAAATTAATAACAAAAGCATAACATGGTTATAGTAACTGACATTTAGGTTTTCTTTACTCTTGAGTACATTAGAATCTGGGCTAGAAAATTATCGTCCCTGACGTTAGGTGTCTTTCTAAACTCATAATGATCTCTGTTGTGCTTTGCAAAGTGAAACAGCTTCATTGGGGGTTAAGTGCTGCTACCTAGAATGGATTGACCTGGTGGTTAGAGCACTTTACTGAGGAAAGGGAAATATTTCCTTTAACCATTAGAATATTGCTTCTCTACTACCTTTGATGATTAAAAGGAAGTACTCTTGTTTCTTTTCCCTCATGGAAAGGCTTTGGCTTGTGGACGAATGCTTGGTTTAAAGCATTTAAGATTGGCAGGGGTGATATTTAAGATACATCCTTCCCTCCCACAAGTTCTTCATGTTTCCTGTTAATTGCTCAGATACTTCATTGAGTGCATTTATTCATTTCAGACCCTGTTCCTGAGAGATCTGATGAAGTGCTGTAGAGACGTCACATAGAGACTTCTACTCTGGAAGATAAATGCTTCATTAGTCTTGGCCAAGATTTTGCTTTTCTTGTGTACACCTAAGGTTATTTCTGTATGCACAACTTTTGCCTGCCTACTGGGAGCTCTCCTTCTTGCGTGCAGTTTTCACTCCCCTTGTCACATCAATAACTTTTTGTTTCCTTTGTCCCTAAAGGTGTAATCACCAAACAATGTACTGAAGTCAGACTTGTCTGGTTTGGAGATATTAGAAGCACAACACAGGTCTTGGGAATACTGTAAGGATGGTGTTTCTGTGAGTTGCCTGTATGTCCCCAGCAACATATAAGTTCACAGTTTCTACCTGCCAGTTCAATAGCTGCAAAAAATAAATCACTGCAACTAGGCAGTGTACACTTAGGATTGTATTTCCGTTCATAAAAGTTAGAAATATTTTTGCTACATTAGAATTGCACTATTATATTCAAGATCTCTATCTCCTCTAATTTCTGTGCAGCATTGAAATAACATATTTTTGGGGTTTGGATTTGGTGTTACTAATGCCGAAGTCCAAGTTGGATCCAAGTAATTATGGTATTAAAAGAAGAAAAAAAAGTTGAGGTAACTAACTGCTATTTACATTTGTGTCACTTACAGAAGTCTTAGTACTTTGGCTCCTGCAATCTGCAGTGGGCTTATTTCCTCTTGTGGAAACTCTTGCTATTTGCTGAAGGTAGGAGCTGGAACCTATCCTACAAATTAATCCAGGACTATTTATCCATCTCTGATCCAACACCTGTGTACCTATGTCATCTTTTCTTCCCTCTGTTCAGTGCTGCTTAGTTCTTCTGCTGCTCTTTGAAGCTTGGGAGTGGCTGCAGCAAGCTCCATCGTTTCCCTTCCCAGTCATCCTGTGCAGAGGAACATCAGAAGATAGCTATCTTCTCATAAGTCCTGCAAAATAAAAAAAAAATAATAAAAAAAAAAAGAGGGAACCCATCCACTCACCCTCCTGAGGTTCCTAAATATTTCCCTGCCTTCTGTAACCAAAAACTTCCTCTTGCCGCTGGAGGCAGGAAGAACTATGTCTGCTTCTCAATTCCGATTTACTGCTGTAGGGTCGGAAGTGGTGAAGGTGGTCAGTCAGTGGGAATTTTTCACTGCCAAGTATTTGAATAATGTATTTGGTCTGGATCTTCTTGTGTCACTAAGGGACTGGCTCCACCAGGACCTGAAATGGCAGCACCCATGAGACCATGAAACTGCTCATTGCTGAGCATTTACATGAACTCTGAAGATGTTGCCTGGAACCACTGCCATGTTATTCTACAGTTATATTGTGAAAGACACACAGTTTACTTCCATCCAGGACTATGCTGTGGAAATGTAGCAGAATAACAGGTCATTTGAAAAGCTCATCAGGAATGGGGTGGAGCTCACTGCTGATTGCCAGCCAGCTGTCCGCTCACTGACTTGAGCTAGGATGAGCAATGTCAGTCCCCAGGTGTAAGCATGCCACCTGCCCAAACTGCAACATGCTCGTGGAGTGGCATCAAGTAAAAATTTTTTGGTGTTATTTTTAATTTCCTGGCTCCTTTTCTGGATATTTCCACTTGGCACCTATCCATAACCTTGAGGGCTAGAATAAATAATTAAATAAAAATAGGGTGGTACTTATAATAATTTCTGAGGCTGGTACGTTCAAATGCAGGATGTCTCTAGAACCAGCCTACAGTGTTTTAACTGCTGTCAGGATTGATGCAAAACTGAGATACTCACCACACGGTTGTTATTTCATCTGAAAGACCAGCCAGCAACTGTGTCACAACTGGCACCTTATTTGTTGTAATCGGTACATTGTATACTATATCCTAAAACATAGGTTGCGTGATCTGCATTCCCTAAATAAAACCTCTTGATATTGCCTGTGCAGATGTATGTGAGGCTGATGGGCAGATTGGACTCTCCCTATATTTCTGCATCTGAGTTTAAATAGTCTGACAAGCTCTATACGGGCTATTTTCCCTGTCCTGAATTTCTCAGTGAGTGACTAAAATTTAAAGTGCATCCCCAGTCTTGTAACCTTCCTTTCTGTGTCAGGAAGCATTTCTTTTTCCAAAGCCCAGGTCCATTAGTCAGGTTGCCTAGCAAGCCATGAAGAGCCATTATTACTTTAAAACTTCATTGGCTTTTCACTCCAAAATCAGATGACAGTGTCAGTACTATGCTTTATTGGGCCCATGATTAGACAGGAATGCAAATTTGGTGGGACACTTAGCAAGATGGTAAAAAAAGGTTTCAGTAGAAGAAGAAAGTTGCTCAGTGACACTGTTTTCTTCTAAACTGAAGAGCTGTCAGTTTCTATATGTGAGTATTTTCTAACATGCAAAAGGCAGATGTGGCTATAAGGAGAATGGTAAGACATTTTAAGATACTTTGATCAAAAATCTAGTAGGCAGAGAGTAAGGGCAACAGAATTCTTTCACAACTGATGTTTGACTTTTAATCTGTAGGTACTGGTAGATACATATTTGTGCACTAATTGAATAACAAACATTCAGCAAGGAATTTTTTTAGATAACCAGGTCTGAATGCAGTTATATAAATTTTCTGTATGTTTGCTGAAATTAAATGTTTTGCTAAGGAAAATAGGAACATAAATTGCAGTTTTCTTTGTCTCAGCTACCTGCTGTGCCTCGATTGAAAAAGCCTGGGGGTAGCCTAGCTTCATGGTTTGATGGTCTTTGAAGAGGTACTTCCATTTGAAGTCTCTGGTGTGGTGGTTTGTTTTTTTTTTTTTTTCCTTTGTGATATGTTTGGAGGTAGGGGATAACACCTGTGGACTAATATTCCTATGAGCATATGGAAAAAGTTACTGAGATTTTGTGGTTTGGGATTATTGTTTTACAAAACCCAGCTATTTCTGTGTCCTGCTGGTTCTGTATAGGCTAGAGACTTGAGGATTAATACACAAGAAACTTGAGATGCTGAATAGGATACAACAGTGTTGGCCCTACGTGAATAACAAGCAGGGAATATTTTCCTTATGTTCCAGCAGGCAAAGGGAGGTGCAGAGGTGGAAGAGAATAAAGGAAGGGGTGATTCTTCTCACCTAACACTAACTGTCTAAAGTTCAGTGTCTAGTCTAAGCTAATTGTTTAGAGATAAGCAGATATTTCCCCAGGGCAATTCAGTGTCTCCTGAAATAGGCTGAAATGACCAATGCAATGAATTACCCTTTCAGGTTTGCTTTCCTCCATTAACTGTGTTCTGTCTTCAAACAACAAGCTGAAACCTTTCCTGACTTGTATAATATTTTTTTTTAAAGTCACGGTCTTTTAACTTCTAATCCTTTCATTCTGTAAAAACAACCCTCACTGTGCCCCCCCCTCCAAATCCCCAAAGTACCCTGTCCAACACTCTCCTGTAAGGCCTTACAAATACTAAAAATATTAAGCAGATCTTAAAATCTATGGTTGTTTTGTTGTTTAAGCTCTGTAGAAACTGAATGCTTAAAATGACGTATTGGTCCTCTAACAGTTAATATCCTGAGTGTTTTTCTCTATTTAGTGGTAGGATTTTTTGTTTGTTTGTTTAGGGGTAGGAGAGCTGGGGAAAGAGAGAACAAGGCATCTCCCTAGGAAGAGGTGCAAATGCAATGCTGGCTCACTGCATGCTCTTAAGTCACTTTTTAGTCACATTCTTTAACTTCATCCAGAAATCTTTGTTTCACTATTGTTTCTGAAGGACAGAGATGAGTTTTCAACCTACATCATGACAAATTGCAAATCTGGCACAAAGACTCAGTGACCCTGAGCAGTTTACCTGTTGTGACAGTACTCTCTCCATTTTCTTCACGCTACAGAAGGAAATTTAATGATTATTATAGAACCAAGCTCATGCATTAGTTCTCTGCAAAATAGTACCTGATGTGAACAAGGGTTTTCACAGTTCACTAAGCCCACAGACTATTACCTGACCATACCATCTCCTTTCCTTTGTAGAGTGCGAGTCTTGGAGACTGTATAGCTGCTGTATGAAACTGTTTGAATAATTAATCTGCACCATCTGCATGAAACAATGCAGTTATCTGCTAAGATGCTATCTTACAGCAACCTCCCCAACTTCCCCCAACCTCCCTCCCACAAAGTGGCACCTTTCTGAAAAGGATTGTGCGCTTTGCATGTACTGTGCATGCAGTCAAGGTGGCAGATTAGGCTTCTCCAAACAGGTCTCTTGCTGCTGCCTTGCTTGTGGCAAAAGACCATCTGGAGGGTAATACAAGGGTACCAAGAAATAGTTTCTTAAAGCTTATCAGCTCAGTATGAATAATTGCATGGAGAGCTTTGGGTTGAAAGGTCTGGAGGTAAATTTGCTCTGATGCTGCTGCATCCCTTGAGGTAAAGCTCACGGCCGTGCTGGAGGCCAGGAAAGATAAAAGGAAGCTCATACAGAATTAATTATCATATACACATATTTGATTCATCGTTGTACATCTTCATCACAGATCAAGCTCTTAGCACAGACTGACTTCAGTGAATGTATTTTTAAAAAAAGAGGAAATTGATTATTAGTTGTGACAATTATGCATATTTTGACTGATTATGTGGAGAAAAGAGGGCTGTTAGGGGAAGGAATTAAGAGCTGCTTCCAAAGAGCAGTATTGCAGATTAAGGCAAGGGGCTCTGCTGGTGGTCTGGGACATCCTGGGTCATCTAAGCCTTAAGAAAGGGGATGAGCTGAAAGCAAGCTCCAAGCATTATGTGCTTAACCTTTTTTCCTCTGCTTTTTGAGCACTTTTGGGGATAATGAACAATGTTGATTTGGAAGGAAGTTGCCATTTTGAACTGTTTAAACAGTCACTGGTAAGAGCTAAGCAAGGCTTACAGTTAGCATCAATTCCCCCAAGAACTGTAGAGGTGCAAGGTGATACCTGTGAAGATGTGAAGGCAGAAGAAATTGTCTTTGACAATTCTTATTAGAAATATGGCATCTAAACTATAGAGTTATACAGACTCCCCAGCATCAGTAAACAAAAGAACATGGGTGTGTATTTCTTTGAACCTGGGTGGCATCCACATAGCCACTGGTGGCATCATGGTACATGGGTTAATTTCTCCTAAGGTCACATTTGGTTATCCTTCTCCCCCCCTTGCCCTGCCTTCTGGTGTATGGCATATATTTGAAAGAGGGTCTCAAGTGACTCTGCTTCTGAATTTAATGCAACACCTCCTGAAACAGAGAAGACAAGGCAGTGTTTTTTTTTCTGTTTTTTTTCTTTTTTTTTTTTTTAATGAATAAACGTGTCTTCTAGCAAAGATGACTGAATGCTTTTGAAAATTCTTCTTACATGCTACTGTGGAATTCTGCATCCCTTATTCAAATCTCAGTGTGTTTGATGTAGTAGAGATAATTAAAAATATGTAAAATAGCAAGGATTTTACCTCAGTCAGAGGAATGGCTCTTCATAAGTTAGTCTTGTATATCAATGCCTGGATGTATCACGTTGTCCCCACATTGAAATAAATCACAATTTTATTAAATAGGACTTCCTTGTCAGTATGGTATGTTTTGAACAGTCATCTAAACTCATATTTTGCTTTTTTATTGGTGAAAATTCTACAATTTCTAGAGTTGCATGAGAAAGACCATGAAGCTGCCAAGCAATCTTTTTTCTTTTTTGCTTTTTTCTTTTTCCTGTGTGCACAAATCTGAAAGTTGTTCCCCTCAGCAGGTGTAATTTGGTTCACTGATGTGTGTGCATCTTGAATGACCATTTGCAATATTGAAATGTTTAAATGAGAACAGTGGCTCCATCTTGCATGAATGGGGAACACAAAACCCATCATTTTATGGTTTTACTCCCCTCTAGATATCAGAGTGCTGATATAACAACTAGCTATAACCAGGGCTGTGGTAATTCTCTGCTAAATCTAACACCCCCTTTGCCAAAAAAACCCCATCTGGCACAAATGGTAGAAGCTGCCTTGTGCAGGGAAGAACCTTGTTTTGCATGGGTGAAACGTCTGGTGACAGATTTACTTTGCAGCAGTTCCTGTAACACTGTAGAGATTGATAAACAATGTAGTTTTTTAATGATGGGAACAATTCTGAAACTGTTAGCTAACATGTCGTCTGTTCTTATTATATTTTGAGCAGTTTAGTTTCCAAGGCAGCTGTTCATGTCAGCATGCAGATGTGCTTAAAGCCATGGGAATATATATTCCCATGAAATTCTTAATTCAGTGACAAAACATAAAGGACTAACTTCCCTCCTTCTTTCCAACATGTGCAGACAATTCGAGATCTCCTGTGAGCCATCAGCATGTCATGTTAATACAGAGATTTACCAGACGGGAGTGGTTTGGACAGATATCTAAGTGAGGCATGGTATTTACTGATGGAAAAAATATACTTTTGTTTAGTTCTCGTTACTGGGAGGACTAGAAAGTGAATAATAAAGNCTTCATTTTCTGATTTTTCTCCATCTCCTCCCTAATCAGAGAAGACAAGGCAGTGTTTTTTTTTCTGTTTTTTTTCTTTTTTTTTTTTTTAATGAATAAACGTGTCTTCTAGCAAAGATGACTGAATGCTTTTGAAAATTCTTCTTACATGCTACTGTGGAATTCTGCATCCCTTATTCAAATCTCAGTGTGTTTGATGTAGTAGAGATAATTAAAAATATGTAAAATAGCAAGGATTTTACCTCAGTCAGAGGAATGGCTCTTCATAAGTTAGTCTTGTATATCAATGCCTGGATGTATCACGTTGTCCCCACATTGAAATAAATCACAATTTTATTAAATAGGACTTCCTTGTCAGTATGGTATGTTTTGAACAGTCATCTAAACTCATATTTTGCTTTTTTATTGGTGAAAATTCTACAATTTCTAGAGTTGCATGAGAAAGACCATGAAGCTGCCAAGCAATCTTTTTTCTTTTTTGCTTTTTTCTTTTTCCTGTGTGCACAAATCTGAAAGTTGTTCCCCTCAGCAGGTGTAATTTGGTTCACTGATGTGTGTGCATCTTGAATGACCATTTGCAATATTGAAATGTTTAAATGAGAACAGTGGCTCCATCTTGCATGAATGGGGAACACAAAACCCATCATTTTATGGTTTTACTCCCCTCTAGATATCAGAGTGCTGATATAACAACTAGCTATAACCAGGGCTGTGGTAATTCTCTGCTAAATCTAACACCCCCTTTGCCAAAAAAACCCCATCTGGCACAAATGGTAGAAGCTGCCTTGTGCAGGGAAGAACCTTGTTTTGCATGGGTGAAACGTCTGGTGACAGATTTACTTTGCAGCAGTTCCTGTAACACTGTAGAGATTGATAAACAATGTAGTTTTTTAATGATGGGAACAATTCTGAAACTGTTAGCTAACATGTCGTCTGTTCTTATTATATTTTGAGCAGTTTAGTTTCCAAGGCAGCTGTTCATGTCAGCATGCAGATGTGCTTAAAGCCATGGGAATATATATTCCCATGAAATTCTTAATTCAGTGACAAAACATAAAGGACTAACTTCCCTCCTTCTTTCCAACATGTGCAGACAATTCGAGATCTCCTGTGAGCCATCAGCATGTCATGTTAATACAGAGATTTACCAGACGGGAGTGGTTTGGACAGATATCTAAGTGAGGCATGGTATTTACTGATGGAAAAAATATACTTTTGTTTAGTTCTCGTTACTGGGAGGACTAGAAAGTGAATAATAAAGAGATCGTAACCATTGTTGTTAAGGCATTGTTGTGGTGAGATTTTTGTCTTGATCTTGGTTTTATCTTCCTGTTGGAAAGAGAAGACTGGATTATTGTAGAGCAGCACATTGCGAACGTAATACACAGCACCATGGAAGATGCAGTACTTGCTGATGGTGCTTTTGCTGGACCTGAATTTCTCAGTCAAGTAGGTCGCTTTCTGAACTAACTAGCTTTCTTGAGGGAGTGGAATAAGGCAAATAAGCATCTTAAAATTGTTGAGTTGATGAGCTGTTACCGTAATGGCTTTAGTTCAAAACTGCAATGAAGTACAAAATAAGTACTATTTTCAGTGCCTTGTGAAGCAATAGGAGGACTTTGTCTGTAGCAGAGTACAGTGATTATCTATTAAAGAAAAAATGAGGGGAAATTATCCATGGGTGCAGAGATGAAAAGATCAGAACGATCTATTGTGGTCACCTACCCTGATCTGCCATGTAAAGCAGAACAAAGGGGTTTACTGTTCTCATTTTGTCTCCCAGGCATGCAGCTATATTTTAATACCATCCCTGTAGCATAAACATTGATATTTAAAAAGTTCCCAGCGACTGAAAAATCCACCATAACCCTTGGTAGTTACTCTAAGTGGCTTAATATTTTCCTTTGTTGAGAAATATGGTGCACATTTTGATTTGAATTTATCTAGCTCCAATTTACAGTAATTTGTCTTGATTAGGTCTTTGTCAGCTAGGCAGAAATTCTTAAATAATTAAATTTCTGTTTCCTATGTAGCTGCTTAGTCTGTGTCCTTTTTACCTTGTATGTGTCAAGATGAATGGATAGGTCTCCTTGAATGTTACAGTAAAGGGCTATGTTCTGATCCCTTGGTTGTTCCACTGGCCATTCTCTAAAAGCTCCAACTTACTGCCAATGTCATAGAGCAGCCAATGTTATAGGAACATCTATGTTAACCCAAAACACAAGGACAACATCACCTCTGTACCACTACTTGAGATCCTGTTTTGTACATCCAAGCATTTTATTTGCTCTTTTTGGTCCTGTTACAGCATGCACTAGTGTTTAGCAGTTCGTCTATCAGAGGCAGCAGAGGCAGCATGCCTCATTTAAAGCAATTATTTCCACAATCACAAAATATCAATTTAGTTTAACAAGACCTGTTTTCCATAAATGTGTCCCAGTTGTCATTCATTGTTTCCTTCTTTTAATTGCTTGAACCCCACATCAGCTACCATCTTATTTTCCCAAAACCCAGTGTCTGATTGACAAGGCTTTTAAATTACCCAGCTAACCCTGTTCAGTTCCCTGGATTGTTGGACTAGACCTTTTCCCAGTCTTTCTGGACTTCTATTGCTTCAGAGAACCTTACTCAGCCTCTTTTACAGGTCTTAAATGTAAGGTATCCCCAAGTTTACTGGTTCAAAAGCCTTCTTGGAGGAGCTCCTGTTTAGCATCCTCCTTTGATGATAAAGGCAGGGGCATTATTTCATCCTTTATGATGAAACATTTCAGCCTATATCCTGTTTTATATCACTTACATAGTTAACAGCTCACTTACAAAAGTTTTTCCTTTTTGCCTTATTTTTGCTTTGGCAGTGAAAAGGAATCTCAAATAAATTCACTTTGCCATTAGGTTTTTTATGTTATTTTCTATATTTCCATGCTGCACCAGGCTGCTAGGTAGCAAATTGGCTCATTTCTTAACCCTATGGTGATGCTAGTTTGTAAACCTGCTTGTCAGAAGATTCTTCTGTGGTTCTTGTTATGTTAGTTCTCATCCTTTCAAACATTAGTTGTCTTGTAATATATAGCCACCAGTCAGCACTGCTTTTTGGTTACTGGCCAGCAGCATACTGAGCATAGAGGAGGAGGGAAAGCCTCCAACTCTCTCCAACAGAGTTGGTGCTCCCCGGCTCTGGATGTTGCTCCACAATATTGTTGGCAAAGCTTTTCTGCTCTCATCCACCCCTCTGCTCAAGCCAAAAGCAACTGGTGACTATTCAATTGCTGAGCATAGTGATCAGTAGTCAGGAGTACAGAATCTCAGGGGTGGTTTTGATATGTATGTTGCGTTGTACCAAACGTGTATTTGGGAAAATCAGTTACTAAAGAGATGTTCCTCAAGGAAAACATTTTCCAGTTAACTAGAGGTATGGATAAACAAAATGGGGCATTTGCTTTGCTTACACCCAGTATAGGAGCACCTTCCTCTTCTGAGCAGTTCAAGTTCTACAAGAACTCCTGTAGATCAGTCATACTGTGTTATCTTTGCTTCTGTCTAAGAACTTCACAAAAGTACATGGGAATATGGTTTTTAAATCTTTCTGTATCAGTTTCTTACACAAATGTTTGCCAATGGAATGAAAAGTGTCTTTCAGAAGGTTCAGAAATATTAGGAAACCTGTAATCAGTTGTACCAACTCCATCAGTTTACACTTATGAGAGCTAATATTTATGGAATTATTCCTTCTATTGAAGAGCTCATTGACAAAAAAAATAAAAAAGAAAAGGATTTGATTATGATGGGGTGTTTTCTTTCAAGTGGGATAGTTTTGGTGCCTTTCTTCAGAATATATGCATACCATGCTAAATGAACTTGACACCTCACCTCTCTCCTAATACTACCAGTACTGAATGCTGTGATAGATTCCAGTTAAAACTTGTAAAGGAAGGTAGAAAAAAGACTTCCTAAAATTATATGTTGAAATTATTTGAAATGCTTAGGAAGCGATGAACTTCAAGAGCATTTCACTATCATGTTTGCTTTGCTGTGAAGATCACATGGCTGTGAGTTAACTTCTTGGCCCTGCTCGTGCTCTCAGCTGCTCTAGGCTGGTGATTCAGGGTAGTTCAGTAGTGTCACTGTGTGATGGGTTAGCCCTTGGCTGGGGGCCAAACCACACACACCCGCTCACACAATTCCCACCCCCATGCAATGATAAGGGAGAGAATTAAAGGGGTAAATGGAAAAGAGGACTCGTGGGTTGAGATAAGGACAATTTAATAACTAAACTACAATAATATTGAAAGTAATACTATATACAAATATATAAATGAGTGATACTCATTTTTACTGCCCCCCCCCACCCGATGACCAAAGGCTCAGCCTGTTGCCAGCTAACGATCCCAGAACTACACTCACGATTCCCCCAGACGGGGGGGTGCACCACTCCTGGAGGCACTCACGGAATGGAGATAACAGTCCGAGTGTCCATGTCTGGCCTCAGCTAATGATCTCGGAGAGGGAGAGTCCCAAAACTCATGGAACAGAGATAACAGTCCGAGCATACCAGACCGAGGGCTGACCGGAGTAGGGTGGGGGTGAAAGGCCTTGGGAGAGCAATGCAGAACCCGAAGAGAGGACCAAAACCAAAAGCCACCAGAACCAGGAAGTGAAGCGACGATCTACCAGAAGGGTCCTCACCTACATACTGGGCATGACGTGTATGTTATAGAATAGATTATTGGCTATTCTGAGTTTCAGTCTTAACCTAAGAGCAAATCCTCAGCTAGCAGCTAGGGCCTCCTAGCCACTCCCCCACCCTGTCTGTGAAGAGCAAAGAGGCTCAACGATGTTGAAGTATCCTAGCAATAATTATGAACACTCCTTTCTTATCAACTTTTCTGAGCATAAATCCAAAACATAGCCTCTTGCTAGCTATTTATGAAGAGGGGAAAAAAAAAAAGTTAACAGAGTTCACTTTGAGCAGTCTGTCTCTGCTTAACCCAGGACACACTGGAACAATCCTGCTTACATATGTACAAAACTGAAATGTCAATACTTTAAAAATATGTACTTTTTGTGGATTTTCTTGAAAGAAATATTAGTTTTGCTGCAAATGGGATGCAGACAATTTTAATTTCAAGGAACAATAAAATACTATTGAAGAAGCAAAGAGTTTACATTAAGTTATTATTTTTGTGGTGGTTTTTCCCAAGACTTTACCAGTTCATATTTATGAAGAGCTTTTCTGCTGTAAATACAAGTGAATATCCTTTGAAATGGATCACAACAGCCGCTTGTAAACTCAAGCTTCAAGCCTGTTTCTTATCATGAGGAACTCTCATTCTGTGGGAGATTCTGAGATGTCAAGAGTTTTGTGCTTAATTGGGACAAAATATCAATCTCATTTGAGGATGGAGCACTTCAAAAACATTGGCACTGTTTGTATTTAAAATATTGATGAAATGACTATGTTCTCACAAAATGTTTTAATTAAACCAAATCCTCATTTCCCAATGAGAAAAATTCCGATGTTTTTTCAGCCCACTTTACACAAGAACACAAAACACCAAGTTAAAATCCACTTGTTACAGTAGGAATTAATTTTTGCATGCATGACAGAATTGGATTTTGGGTACTTAATTAGAATCTCTTTATCATGCATAAAAAAATAAACCATTCTGTTGCAAATTAGTTGGCTTGCAAAAATAATGTGACCAGGTTAGCATTTTGCTATCTGTTTTGCACCTCTATTTCCAGCCCTTTATCAAATCAAATCAAATGAGATAACTGAGCCCCTTTGGTTAGGAATCTCACAGTAGTATCTTGAATTTTTCTGAAAAAAAACACCAGTTTTCAGGTCTTACACAAGTGATGCTGAGTAAGTGGATCAGCAAAGCCCTGTTTGGAGCTGTGAAGTACGCAGAGGAGTAGAGCTCTCACTCTTAGACTTTTGATGCCGCAGGGATCTGGGGAGAGAAATACAGTAACTTGGTGTTGCTTTTGGAGTTTTTGCTGAAGGCACCACTTCAGTGGACATCCTCAGTAGACATATTCAGAGTTGTGCCTGCTGAGTTTACTGACAAAAAATGCATTCTTTATTTTCCTCTGGCTCTTAAAATGTAGGGCTGAACCCACCATCCTGTGAGCTGGGAGAGGCCCAGCAAGCACAGCACATCTGTGCACCTGTGGCTAGGCTGTCCCCTGAAGCGGTGGGCTGCCTGCCGCTGGTAGGGCCACTGGCTCATAGCCGGGCAGTGTGCTCAGGTCTAGTTTGGCTCAGTGTTTCCATTGAAGTGTAGGATCTCTTTGCCATCAAAGCAGGAACCAGAAATACTTGGGTTTAATTATAGTTATGTTTACAAGGCAACAGTCAGCAACAGTTTTCCGTTAGGTTAAGGGGAGCTGTTCTAGAAGTTTAAAGCAGCTTTGGGCTCGAGTTTTGCCTCTTCCAATACAAATGAAATTGAACAACTAGGATTTTATAACATGAATCCAAACTATGCTACTATTCTACTTTGGCATGTAACCATTGTAGCTAACCCTGTCTAGTCACGTTGTCCCGTATAACAAAATCCACACCAGAATAGCTTCCTGGAAAACTTGCCAGGGAACAGTTTCAGTGCCAGAAGCATACTGCGTATCCAAGCTTAAGAGTTATTCAAGTGGCAGGAGCCCCTGCTTGTGTTTGCTGAAGCCCACTGTGAGACAGAAATTTCTTATGATTCTACTCCTTTGTAGCCACTCAAAGATGTTTCTGCTTGCATATGTTTACCACATCTGCTGGAAAACCCTAATATCACCAAGCATGTAACAGCTGCTTCCTGTGCTCTTCTCCAGGCCACAGAAGGAGCAAAACTGTGGAACTAGAGCTGAAAATTGTCAGTGTTAAGGGGCAGTCTTCAAGAATGGTTTGTCATTGTGTGCAGATCAAATGACTGTATTATAATTGCAAACTGCTATTGAGGACTTCAGACATTCTTTAAATCTCCCTTGCCTATGTAGTAAGGGAACCACATGGTGACTTGTTTCCTCTGTAGTTATGAAGACTTGATTATTTATTTTTCAATCTACATTTTAACACTTAAGCTTTGGAAGCTTTAAAAAAAATAGGCTGGACCACTCAATGGACTAATTTTTAGTTAGACTAGGTTAACACATCCACTCAGAAATGAAAATGTACCTTTTGATGACAAACCAAGAATTTACTGGTATATTATTCTAGGTTTTTTTTCTGTTAAAATATGTTTATTTGCATGTGGACTTCACTGTGTAATTATAAGATGCAACTCTTCCACCTGTGTGTTTCAGAGTTTAGGCTATTCCTACACCAAATTTGAGTTGTTTCACTGGAACTTTTTTCCCTTCTTACTGTGGTCTTTGATGGATTAAATCTTCACTGAAATTATTTTCATATACACATAGCTGTGGTAATATTTTTTTTTATGGTGGTACTCTTAATTCTTAGAAATAACATGTCAAATTGCAAAGTTTGGATTTCTGGAATCTTGGAAAGAAGAAAAAAATTCTTGGGCAGTTTTTTAAAGGAAGGCACATGGTGTGATGGTGTAAAGTGCCATACAAGAGAGTGTTCTTCCAGACTTGTATGTCAAGTAGCTTCTACCCATTGAGTTCTTTATTAATGTGTTGCTGGGATTCAGTGCTGTCTTTCGTAAAACAAACTGTGGCTTTGGGGTGCTTTAGGGTGCACAGTTTAGCTTGTCAGTTTTCTCTCGAAACCAAAACTGGTTGCCCCTTTTCTTTGAAGGCATGTGTAGGATTTGAAGGTACTGGTAGTCTGAGTTTAGACCAGAAGCAGAAAGCTTCCTTAGACAGGACTTCTGGAGAAGTATGGAACAGGGAATGACACCCAAATTAGACATGTAGCTGTTCTTCAACCATGCAAGTGGCAGTGCTTTGGATTGATTTGAAATGCAGTCAGTGTGGTTACAGAATAATTGTAATTAGAAGCTCTTTGGAACAGAAGTGTAGCTCTATGTTAATCCTTTGCACTTCATAATATTTTTATCAGCTGCAGTGAACTCCACTGCAGATTAACCCTGATGCAATGTTCTGCACTGTCAGCATCTGCTTTTTAAGCAGATGTTCAGAGTCTTGCCTTGGTAAAAAGCAGTGGTCATTTGTGTATATAGTGCTTAGAGAGACACTAAGTTTGTGAAAGTCTTACAGACCTTACATTTGATGGGCTAGTTTAATAGATGGCCACCCAGTACTGCTCAACACCAAGGGTGAGGATTTGAGGTTAGTGATGTTACCTAAGGTGCACAGTAGTCGTTACTCCAGTATCTTTTATATATCAATCTACTGCATTTAATTTTTTTAAAATAAATCCATCACATTTTTATAATCATTTTAGGAACTCTCTGGATAAAATTTTTCTAGGTATTATTTCTCGCATATAAGGTTATCCTTTTAGCCTTCAGAACTGTGGCAGTTGCACCTGTAAAAGTGATGGGAATGGCTGCACCCTGAGTTCAGCAGTGCGTTGCAGTAGTTGAGCGTAAGCTGCCCTTATGCATCTGTTTTGAGGCAGTGCTGTGGTTTAGAGTTTAGAAGTCTTCCATTTCATCCATAGTCTCCTGTTCTGACTGTGGACAGCAGAAGTAGGAAAGTCCTGGTAGACTGCTAGTTTTCCAAATGTATAAGTGTGGGTTCTGCTAAAACACCTTTTGATTTTACCTTGTCACATGACATCTGTTTGTATTAGTGGTCACTGTTGACTCTCCTAGAAAAAACATAATTTGAGATCACCATAAATACTAGTACTTTTCAAGTATCTGTAAACTGGAGCTGACTAGTATACTTTGCAGCATTTTTTTTAAAAGACTTCTTCCTGCAAGCTAAGCTTTTTGAATTGATTTTGAAACGCGCTATTAGACAGTAATTAACTAGTGGAAGTTCCAAGTAAAAGGAAAGTTTCAGTTATTCAGGCTTCTTGTAGGAGGCAAAGCTGTGGAGGAGGGATGGTTGTATTGGTAATTAGTATTTTTTGAAAGAACGTATAAAAATAGATAAAATGCTTTATAAAAAGTTACATATGGTGAATTTTGTAGCATTTAAAAGAAATATAGGCTGTATACACCGATCCTTTATTTAAATATAAGCTTCAACTTTAATCCTGGTAATGCAGGGGTTCTTACAAAATGACAGTGGGAGATACACAGCATTAATTAGAGAGAAATCTAAATGGGTTATGGAACTCAGGATGGTTAATTCTAAAAGGAATCTTGCCTTAAAACTTTTTGAAATTGCTGGAAACCAGTGTCAGAGAGAGTTGTTTGAGTGTCATTCGAAGGACAAGACACACATAAAGAAAGATTAAAAAAAAAAGAAGGTGGCTTGGGGGAGAGACAAAACAGTGAGAATTCTGTGCAGAGATGCTGACAAGTTTTAGGTGGAAGTGAGCAGGTAACAGGAGAATAATGGAACTGGAAGAAGACCTTTAATATGGATTTTCCTTTGAGGTAACACAGTAATCCAAGCCAAAGACCTTCACCTCTGTGATATTTCTGTGCGCAGAGGATTTGTCTCCAAGGTGGCAAGTTCTTAAGGAATGGATGTAGGGTTAATGAAGGCTAAACCAGTTTAGTTTGGATTCCAGAAGTCAAAAGTTCAGACTGGGCCAAGATTAAGTTAAATCTAAGCCTGGAGTATGGATGTTTTCAAGATTTTAAATATTTTTAGAATATTTAATTAGAATCAGTGTGAGGAGCTTCTATACCAACAATGATGGTGAGAAAATAGATTATTTTCACTACAGGGGTGTTTCACTACTATCACTCTAGAAGCTGCAGTAAAGAATAACAGTAATAAATAAATAAATAAATAAGTAAACAAAGTATAACAGTAAAGAGTAACAGACAAGGAAAAGGAAAACCTTTCAAAATAATATTATTGGCGTCTGCATTGATTAAAAAAAACCTCCCAACTGCCTTTATTTTCTTTATCTTTTCTCTGCTTTATAGTTTTCTTCAACAAAAATGTCATCCTCTGCATCTTTTTGTAGGTCTAGTGCTTTAGAGGATTTTTTGAATGTAGAGTAAGTTTCCAGGAACAGATGAACCATGCCTTCTTGGTGCTGTTNCAGTTTAGTTTGGATTCCAGAAGTCAGAAGTTCAGACTGGGCCAAGATTAAGTTAAATCTAAGCCTGGAGTATGGATGTTTTCAAGATTTTAAATATTTTTAGAATATTTAATTAGAATCAGTGTGAGGAGCTTCTATACCAACAATGATGGTGAGAAAATAGATTATTTTCACTACAGGGGTGTTTCACTACTATCACTCTAGAAGCTGCAGTAAAGAATAACAGTAATAAATAAATAAATAAATAAGTAAACAAAGTATAACAGTAAAGAGTAACAGACAAGGAAAAGGAAAACCTTTCAAAATAATATTATTGGCGTCTGCATTGATTAAAAAAAACCTCCCAACTGCCTTTATTTTCTTTATCTTTTCTCTGCTTTATAGTTTTCTTCAACAAAAATGTCATCCTCTGCATCTTTTTGTAGGTCTAGTGCTTTAGAGGATTTTTTGAATGTAGAGTAAGTTTCCAGGAACAGATGAACCATGCCTTCTTGGTGCTGTTAGCCAAATAAAAAATATTTTGATTCATTTTCTAGAACATTCCAAAAGTTATGTATCAAAATGTAGCTTGCCTGTGTTGGTTGCCTTCTTTATGAGACAGAGCTTGTTATTAATATTTCTTAGTCTATGCATGTGCTTGGGTTGGTTTTGAGACAGGTGAAACATTATGTGGTTTCATCTGTTCTTTGACACATCTTGATGTTCATTCTAGAAACATATGAATTATATTTACTAAGTGATTAATGATTTCAGTTTAGTGCTTCAAGCAATTCGTATTCAGTGGAGCATTGATGAGAAGTCAGTTCATAGCAAGGTAAGAACAGCTTCCTGGCTTTAATGAAAAATAGCACTATGAGTCCAGGTCTTGTTTTGTTTTCAGTTTTCCTCACACTTTACACGATCAAGAAGCATTTCCCGTAAAAATTGTCTGCCTCCAGAAGGTAGTGCTGTAGATAAAGCACTGGACCGAGCAAAATATGCAAAACTTGGGCTTTTTTTGCCTTTTCTTTTATATGGGCTTGTTGCCCCTAACTGACATGTGAGACAGATGTAAATATTTCTTGAGTAATATTTAGGAATATTGTTCTCTAACCAGATTCCATTGTTATAAAGCATAATGGATGTAGATTATTTAGGATTAATTTTTTTAGTGCTCAGCTTAGCTCTTTAGTGAAGTGCACAACCCCAATTGTGTTTTTCAGGGCTGTCCAGAATGGGACAGAACATATTAGGGCTTTTGCCCATGACCTAGCTTCTCCTCTGTGCAACCTTCTGCAAAACAAACCTGGACCTTCATTTAGCATGAAAGAGATCTCCATCACTGGTGATGTGGAGATCCACATCAGGCTGAGTCAGGGGCTGCAGTGTTGCCCATGGAAATCTTCTGTAACCAGAGTTGGGGACTAAAGCTGAAGCCATAAGAAAATAAAAACCTGTTGTGAAGTGTAATTCCTGACTAAACCCCCTGGTTTTTTTTTTTGCTTAGTTAAACAGGTTCTGTTCTGACATGTGGCATTGAAATGTGCTTGGTATCATGAGGACTTTCGTCATAGTTTGAATTGTAGAAAGTTGATTGCATCTTTTCTTCTAAAATATGACATCTGAAACTTAAATCTAAGGTTGTGCAAATGTTGTGGTCAATGTTCGAAGTATAAGTTTTATAGGATTTTGTTAAGGCTGTCTGTTAAAACTGTTCTTTCCTATTCTGGTGAGGTCTACAAGCCTACACTTCGGAAAATTTTTATCTTTGTTCTTTCTGAAACCAGATAAAATCCCAGTTAAAATCAGTTAGCTGATAGCTGCTGTTGAATGTAATAGTCTCTAGAGTTAAAAAATTCTCTCTAACTTTTCCTGGTATGTAAAAATTCAGAGTAAAACAGGCACTGGGATGTCACCATGACAGCTGACGTGTATTATAGTCTCAGGTCAGTCTCTTCACTCAAGTCACTAGTGCTGTTGTCAATATTTGTGCTTATAGGCTTTTCTCCTGCCTGAAGCTCTGACGAGCTCAGCTGTCACACTCAAATATATGGACTATATAAATCTAAATGCTAATGGAAGTGTCCCAAAATTTCGTAAGCTGATCTTTTTACTGCCGTTTTCTTCTTCTGAAGTTACTGGATCTGTCTTGTTCTGGTCACTGCATTGATGAAGAAGATCCAAACAAAATGCCGTTTCTACTTCCTACATCTTTCCTTCCCGTGGAACTAAAATAAATGCTGCAGTATAATGTGTCTCAATTACATAAACTTGTTTCTTAATCTGGTTAATTTTACTTCCCTTCCCAGCTTCCTACTAATCTCTTCACCAGTTTCTGTCTCCAGGTAGCAGTATTTGTACCTCCACTTTTTATCTGTAAGGTAGTTAATTATGGCCTAACATCTAACAAGCAGGAATGGAACTAGAATAATTGCTCATCTGCATTCTTGCAGGAACGTCTTGAAATGTATGCCAACCTAATTTAAATGCTTTGCAAGTAGGTTCTGTGTGCAATGTTGCAGGTACACAATTACTTGGCATATGACAGCAGCTTAGTGATACAATGTTGGAGCTTGGCTTAATTTCAGCTAGTGCATTATTATCCTGGATCATGCTGATATGCCAATTGTCTTGCATTCTAAGTGAACAGAAAATGAATGTTTTTGAAATACAAGGACGATGCTCTAATGCAAAAGGATTTTTCTGTGCAATTCTAGCACAAAGTTTTTAGTAACTTGTAGATGTCAGTGGCATGATGAGAGATGTATATTTAATTTCTGAATTTTTTAAAACCAAATTAAATCTACTTTTCGTGTAAATTCCCTTAGGATCATAGAGTGCATTTCAGCAGAGGGACTTCTGGTAACTCGCCAGAAATTTAGGATCAGGGTTCAGTGTTGCTAATGTTCTTCAAGTTCTCATGGGATACAGACTGTGTGTGGACCACACCACTATTCATAAATATACCATTGCATACCTGGCCAGGTCTGTTAGCTGGGATGCAGGTGTCAAATACATCAATATGTATGTAGGAAAGAGTAATCTACATTCCAGGAAGCAAAGAGATATTATGCTTTATGTTGGCTGTGCAAAGTGTGGTGGCTACTTGCTCCATCTGTGCACTTCAGAAGGGTCAATCTGAATTTGTCATACCATGTACACTGTGACGTCTTGCAGGATGTCACATTGCTTGTGGTGACTCAAAGACTAATCTTGCTAGCAGTAGAATGTTCTTTTTTAATTATTTTTTAAAAATGTTCTTACTGACTCTACTTGAATTTTATTAATAATTACAGAACTTTACAAATTTAAATATAAATACAAGTAATGTGCTGTTTTGTTTTTTTCATTGATAATGTGCTACATTTTGAAAATCATAATTAGAATAAACCTGCAAGTTAAAAGAATGATAAACAATAAAATAATAAACAGTCATTTAAAAGTTAAAAGAAAAAAAATGACCTGTTAATCCATTGGGTTAATCCAGGTAATGGCAGCAGTTTCAACTAGAAATAGGACTGTAGTAAAAGAAGGTAGAAAAAAATTTCCCACTAATAAGATTCAGTCGACAAAGCTGCATTGCTCATGTACTCAGAATGTATGTCGTAGGTCTGTTTTACAGGCAGAAAAGATGATAAATTTGAGACACTTAAAATTGCCACAGGAGTGAAAAAAAACCAAGAGGATCTGTCATTCCTCTCTCTCTGTTTCGGAATGCCTGCATTTCTGAAAGCGCGTATCTACTTTTGTCTTGGCTTTGAGATGTCAAGTGTTGCTAAGGATTGAGATATTTAAGGAGATAATTAGGGGTATAGCAAGGAGGACATGGATCATAAACAAGGGAGACAGAAATTGCTAGCAAATAGAGGCAAAACCAGCAGTATCATACGGAATTTTACTTGGTCCACATAAGAATCCCAGTGTAAGACACGGGAAAAATGCTATTGCTTAAAGCAGGAAAAATAAACTGCCATACCAGTGAGGTTATATTCTCAGAGTGTTTGCCCTCTGTGAGCATGGGAAAATGTAGTCACTTGAGTAAGGAAAACCAATGAGTTTCAGAAGAAAGATTAGCCTGCATTAAGGGACTGACCTTCAGCAGGTTTTTTTCAACAAGATTTTCATGTTAGATTTTACAGCTGAATGAAGACTTTTCAGTAAGTAGTTGTTACTTGAGACAGGAAGGAATGGTCCTCCTGAATAGGCAGTTTCTCTCCCAGAGACAATTAATATACTTCAGAATACACTTGGCAGAACTTCAGAATTGGTACTGACTTTTAATTTATTTTCCATTTTTGCATCAGCTCTTGTAATGAGAGCAATATGAGTTGATAAATCTATATTTCTTTACGCAGCCTGCAGCTTTCAAAACTGTAGCTGTTGTAAAGTTAATCACAGAACTGACACAAACATCTCTGGAAAGGGACTATATAATGAGGGTGGTGGTTTTGCATGACAGGCACAGTTCATCCTGAGCGGCGAAGGTGCATGTGCAGCTTTTTCAGCAAGGGGTGGTCAACAGAAGACACTGCTGTACTGAGATCAGATGGCACTACATTACCCTCCCTCAAGACTGAAGTACAAAAATTACTCTGAAGCCCTGTGCTGTAAAAAATACATATTAAGGCCATCAAATATCTGAAGCCTTTCTTGGTAGGTCAGCCTGTGGTAATAGAGAAAAGCTCTTGAGAGTACTTGAGAGAGTACTTCAAACTGTGGAGGTCATTGGGTACTGCAGAGACAGGCATGGCATAAGTTGGCATTAAGAGCTGGAAGTTGTGGCTGTGGCGAAACCCGGTGGGAGGCTTCCTTGTTGCTCTGATGGTGATGCCTATGACACTTAATACAACTCCCTTCTTTTCCTGTTTCAAAAACAATAAATGTTTCTTTTATGCTGCTACTGTTGTGAATGGCTCATGAGCTTACTCTTCATAGGAGGACTGTAGCCCTTTCTTTCCAAGCAAAATGAGAATAATTCAAGCCTTGTTCCCTGAGAAATCATCTCTACAAAACTCTGGGTAAATGTGAAACGTGAGCTTCCTGTTGGCTGCAGATGCTTTGTTTCTTGCTGGGGCTTGTGCTGTTTCTTTCCAGCCTTCCTCACAAGAAGACATACTGCCTTCATTTTCACTAATATAAATGCCTGTGACTAAGATAAAATGCCATTGTGTTGTCTCCTGATACCAAATCTGTGTACCTGATATTTTAAAAATAACCCTTATAAAATAAATATTACCTCAGTGTGTCCTCTTTTTAATGAACCACTGTAGTATTTTTAAGCCTTTCTGTCTGGTTAAAAAAAAAAGATGAAATACCAGTTCATGTTTATCTCTTCTACAGCCCATTTTACAAACACTTTTAAATTGTGTTTACAAACATTGTGCTATTGCTCTTTGATGCAACAAATTGTTAAGAGGATACAGTGATGTGTAGAGGACAAGTAGGGACAACAAAGAGATCCTTTGAGAGTTTGGCAAGAATAATTTTAGTGGACATCAAGAGGCAAAACTGAAAGTGGAGTAGGTATGGAGATGGGGATGGGAATTCCAAGACTGAAAGAGCAAATGCTTCCTACCTGTGAAACTGAAGAAGGGGAGAAAATGGAGAAGTAGAGGCGAGAGAAACCAGGGTATCTGATTTTACCTTACTTCTCAGCTTTTGCTCTATCTGGAAGGCCCACTTCAGATCTTAAACATAAAATCTTCTGTTCACAGAAGACTAACCTCATTAGTCTTTGTGTTGCGCTCTGTCTAAACTCCTGCCTTTTTCTCCATCTCAGAATGACTTGGCCTTGAAGCAGGCAGGCAGTGGTAGCTGGTCACCTCCCTTTCCCTGTTCCTGCCTTCTCCAGTCGAGGCCCCCCAGCCTCCTCACCCTTTCTTTTCTATTAAACAGCTTAAGAACTTTCCCTGTTTAACCTCTACCTTGGTTAATTTTTTCTCTCAGCAAAAGGACAATGCCTTTGACTTTTGTACATTGTCCAGTTTCTCTGCAAGTACATCCATCCTTTCTGATTGTCCCGATTCACCCTGGTATCTCTTCTCAGTCTGCTGCCTACTTATCCTGTCACTCAGCTTCTCTCTACCTTGTAGTCCTGCAGTGCTGCTGTCTCTGCTGATGCTTTTAACTCTCGTTCTGTTGGTTATCCTATAAAGGCAATTTGATTAATTTTTTCCCATTTAAAATTCCTTGCTCAATATTCATTAAAAAGTAATGTAACACTAAGACTCATGTGGCAGGCCTGGTTTTGGCTTTTAGATTAATTTCTCTGGATCTTTGTTATTTAGTAGGTCTGAGCTTTCCTTTCGATCCAAAATAGTGATAAAACATAAGACTATCAGGAGATACTGATACAAGTGGAAAGTGAGGAAATAGGCAGAGTTTGTAGCATTGATTGCTATAGCAGCAACAAAAAAGTTTTCCTAAATCTGCTTATAAATAGGCTGCAATTCAGGTTGGGTTTTTTTTGTGTGGTTTTTTTTAAAACAGGAAGATAAAGAAAAATGATAGCTTGAAACAGCATTTCAAAAGTTGTATTTATTTTTCTGAACAGTGAAGGTACTTTACCAGAATTCAATATTTCTGTGATAATGTTTGAAATATACCATTACTCAGACACATGCCCTGTGCCAGCCATATTACTTGTAAGCAATAAATCAGCTTATCTTCAAGCAAATTAAGTCTGACAGCTGGCCTTTCATCACTGCCTATCAAATGAGCATGTCAGACTGTTCAACTCATTAACCTCGTGCTTATATAAGAATCCAGTCTGGGTTTCAGATGAAGTGAGGTCACGGTAGCTTTTTAGCATCCGTTCTTTAAGGAAGTTCCTCAGGGTTCTCCTAGGAAGAAAGATTTTAAATCCCCTTCCCACTCAACCCAAATCTTTTAACCCCATGGAGAAATTTGTGGAGCTGTCAGAATGTTTTGGTAGTAGAGACAAAAGGAAATTCAAGCAAATGGCTTTGGAAAGGTGTGTGTGTTTCTTATTGTCCAGATATGCAACTGCAGCATTGTGATTTATGCTATTTAAAGAAAAGCTAAAAATAAATTATTTTGGAAGGTAACTTCTAATTGCTAAAGACAGAACAACTTAGGCTGAGGTCTTTTAAGTTGCGGTACCTGTTACCTAGACACTGGGTAACAGCATGTGGATCGATTGCTTCCTTTCTGTGGGCAAATGTGGGTAGATGTTAGGGTACATGAATATGACTTCCGCAGATATGAAGAGGAAGCAGAGAGCAAAAAGGAAAGCATTTCTAAGGAATGGTCTGGTTATAAAGAGTTTTCAGCTGAACTGTGTTGCCTGTGGGTCAAGCAGTGTTGACTTTATTGTGCTAGGTCTTGGACAATACACAGTATAGTCTTTTCCCAAACCATTTATAGACTAAACTGGAATGCAGACTGATGAGGTAAAGAAATGGAGTATAAGTAGAGCTGTTGAGTCTTTTACTGTACTTGCAGAACTTGCAGTCTTATACTTCCCTTCAACCCTCTGTGCTGTTTTGTGGTCTTTCTTTGACCCTTTTGCTTTCACTTGTCTCAACCTTTATCACAGAAGTGAGAATTAATGTGTGAGAAGATGCCAGAGAAGTCCGGAGAATAAAAACGTGTAGGATTTTAGCAGGCAAAGAGTAGACTTGAATGCAATAAAACGCTACTTTTATTCCTGGCAGAAGCCCCATGTTAGCAGAAGTAAATAAAATGTAGTTGGTCCAAAAATAGAGGTAAGCATTAATTAAAAACAAACAAAACCAACAAAAAAGAGCAATTATTTGACCTTTGGGGAGCTTTGTTCCTTATCCAACATATAAGAAATCTTAAGCTACTTGGAAGTTATAGCTCATGAATAAACAGACTTAGGTTATTTTTATTTTGGTTATGGCTATGCTGTTTCTTGTACATTAAATACTCAATATGAACTGCCCATAAGTTTTCTTACCTCCTCCAAGTTCAGATTTCTTTTCAAGGTTCATTTTTGTGGATCTCTATATGCCAGCCAAGAAACAATGATCTGAGTTATATTCACATGGTTGGAGCAATAGTTGGATAAGTAAGGGTGTATCATGGAAATAAAAGGTCTGCTTAGCCTGTAATTAATGAAAAACTGAGAAACAGATGGTGGGAGTAGGATCAGATTCATCATGAAATCCCAGAAGATTCTGTGCTAAGACTTGTCCTGTTCATCATGCTCATAAATATCTGGGAAAAGAGATCAATGTTAGCTGGCAACGTGTTTCCTATTGGGAAAGTCAATGCTAAAGCTTTTGTCAAAGACACAGGTGTTTCATGATATTAAACAACTGTCCAGAAAGAAAGCACAAATGTAACTTCTTGTCAGCAGAAGGTCCCCTCACTACAAGAAATATATAGAGGTGCTGGAGTGGGTCCAGAGAAGAGCAACGAAGATGGTGAAGGGTCTAGAGCACAAGTCTTATGAGGAGCAGCTGAGGGAACTGGTGTTTAGCATGGAGAAAAGGAGGCTCAGGGTAGACCTCATGGCTTTCTACAACTAACTGAAAGGACACTGTAGTGAGGTAAGTGTCGGTCTCTCCCAAGTAACAAGTGAGAGGACAAGAGGAAATTGTCTCAAGTTGTACCAGGAGAGATTTAGACTGAATATTAGGAAAAATTTCTTCAATGAAGGAATTATCGAATATTAGAACAGGCTGCCCAGGGAAGTGGATGAGTCACCATCCCTGGGGGTATTTAAAAGGCATGTAGACGTGGTGCTTAGGGACATGGTTTAGTGGTGGACTTGGCAGTGTTAGGTTTATGGTTGGACTCAATGATCTTAAGGGTCTTTTCCAACCTAAATGATTCAGTTCTATGATAATATATAGGTCTTATGTGATGCCTGTTATTTAAACTGAAGGCATACTTGAAAAGTCCTGAAAGTTACGGTTGTATTGTATGAGCAAGTGTGTGTGAGGGTCCATTTTTTATTTACAGATAAGGCCAGAAATTTTGTTTGAATGTAAAGCTGCTGTCTCTCAGACTCTTGCCCTACTGTTATAATTTCATAATCAAATAGGTTTAGACTGATCCTTCAGTGATGATACTCAGTCTCTCAGAGAGATTAGTGTATCTCCTTAGCTTCACATGACATTACAAGTACTTTTTTTTTTTTTTAAATTGAGATTGGGTATTCTGAGGGAAAAAGAAACGTTCTCGCTCTTCTTACATTGCTGCAGGCATGCTGGCTTAGGGGATGCTGCTGTTCTTCACGTACTCTGTGTGGCACAGACCTGCAGAGAAGGACCTGGAAGTCCTGGTGGATAACAAGTTAACCATGAACCAGCAATGTGCCCTTGTGGCCAAGATGGCCAGTGGTATCCTGGGCTGCATTAGGAAGAATGTTGCCGGCAGGTCAGGAGAGGTGATACCCTCACTCTACTCAGCACTGGTGAGGCCACAGCTGGAGTGCTGTATCCAGTTCTGGGTTCCCCAGTACGAGAGAGACATAGCACTACTGGAGAGAATCCAGTGGATGGCTACGAAGATGATTACAGGACTGCAGCATCTCTCTTATGAGGACAGGCTGAGAGAGCTGGTCCAGAGTAGCTACAGAATGATTACAAATCTCTAAAACATGATTTGCAAGGCACTTCTTATATATCATGCCTATCCTTGTTGCTCACAAATCTCATCAGCAATGACTTTATTATATTTATTTTGGGGTCATTGACTGAAAAAAAGTGCTATTAAACATCATCAAACTCAGTGATAGTCCCTGTGGATCCCTGCTGGACATGCTGCCTTTTCAAGGTGATTTCGCAGTTGCAGAGATTGTTGGAGAACTGTTATTCAGCCACCTTAATCCAGTTACTATATGCTTTACTGCTACTGAATAATGCCAATTTTTGAATCAGAATGTCCTACAATAACAACTCAGTTGTCTCATTTGTCTATTGCATCTATGTAGTTACCTTTAGCAATCAAATTGTTATTTCATCAAAGAATAAAATCAGACTTATTTGCTTATTTGACAAGATAGACTTTCCACAGAATTGCATTGACCAACACTAATTATATTCTTAACCTCTAATTCTTTCTTTTTCAGAGGTGTTACGTTTATCAAGACTGGTGTCAGGCTGACTAGAGTGTATCTGCTAATGTTATCTGAAATGACCTTTTGTTTTTTATTGGTACTCTTGCAGTCTTTAAAAGATTCTGTAGCAACCAAAGATTTGTATATCAACAAGAATTTTTTTCAGCTAATCTCTTCTAGGGTTTTGGATTATACTTATCTAGCTCTTCTGATTTTAAAAGGTTTGCTTTTGTAGTAGATACTTTCTGATACTCTCTTCAGTAATCACAGGACTGGAAGACACTCTGTCATGACTTGATGCAGTAACTTTTCTACCACTTACCAAATGCAGGATAGAAAAACCTTTTCTGCATCTTTAGTAACAACTTTGTCATCCTGATCCATGGAGAACCTGTACTACTGCATTTATTCTTAATTTGCTTGAACATTTTCAGTATCCTGAGTCCTTAGAGGTGAAAATTTTCCTTTGTCTTATTTCCTTACTGTTTTTTTGTCTTTTACAGCTTTTACCATGCTATTATTCTTTTCTTTTTCATTAGTGTGATTTGATAAAAGATACCTTAAACTGCTTTTGTTTAACCACCAAACCAAGAAAGGCTGTGAGCTCATGTTATCTTGCTCGGCCATGCTACAGGTCTGTGCAGCTGAAAAATAGTTGTAATCATTTTTTTCCAATCAGTTATAGCCATAGTTATGGAAGAAATAAATATGTCGGCACACCAACCTGGCGAACATCTTGTTTTGGAGCTGCAAGTGGGTGCTTATGCGTTCAGTTCAGACTAGTTTCTGTTCTCCAGTAATTTTCAGATTGTGGTTATTCCTTCCTAAGTAACACACATTATCAGTTTACAATTCTTTATCCAGAAGACAAATTTAGTATATAAGTTGTGTTTTATTGGAAGATTATTGGATAGAATATTTTAAAAACAGATACAGTGAAATGCTGCTGTAGGTTTTACAAAAAGTCAGGCATACATTTCCTATCTTCAAGTGTGGGAAAGTGAAAGCTCGGTCACTGTGCAGTGGTGGAAAAGAATATTGTTCATTGTAGTGGAAGGGAAGAAGAAGAGAATGGCAATTGAGATAAAGTCTAATTCGTTACTGATCTTTTGGGTGGCTGGTGAGGCAGACGGGCAAAGGGGCAAATGAGGTTGAGCTGCACTAAAATGTCAGATGTACCTGGAGAGGTCTTGAATCAGAATGGCACATGTTGGCATTTTAACTGCTCTTCTAGAAATAATATTGTGGAGGGGGAAGAAATGAGAATGGAAAAGCCTTTCAGTAACACTTTGTTGCCTGTAATTATGTTTTTTCATACTACTCATATTTTTATATCTGCCTTTCTGTATAGAAGTGGCATTTAAATAAATATTTTCAGTAGGGTGGCTCAGAAGCTAGAATTAAGGATGCAATTAGATTACTTCATAATACTGAACTTCTAGCTTCCCTGTGCTAGAATGGAAAACCTCAGAACTGGGATGTATCACAAAAGTAGTGAAGAAAGAAGAGTGCAAAGAAAATTGGCTAAACCTTTCTTAAGGTATAGATGATTGAGGCCTTCACAACAGACTTCTTCTTAATTTCAAGTAACACATAGGAAGTTCCTGTTGCCAGTGCATAAAATAAGCTTCTTGTATGTGTAAGCAAACAGGCCTGTAACATCTGTGTGTTTTCTCACCAAACCATTTATTGGCAGGCTAAAGGTGTGGAAAATCATTACTTTCTTGTCCATGAGGTTCTTGGATGAGATGGTTGCCTTGGAAAGTGGGAATTTTATGGCGCTGTTTCAGAAGTCAACCATTTGAAAACTAGCAAATGAGATCCCTAATCCTCCAAAGGCCTGTGAAGAAGGAAAGAGGTGCCCTTTGAGAGCTGGAAAGGCACAACACAACCTTCTGCTGCAGAGCCCCTGTCCCACGGGCCGGTCCTCAGTGCTCTCTGTGACTCTTTCTACTTGAACTGCTTAGAAACTGTGGCAGGTCAGAGAATTGCCAACATTTAAGTAGTTTTGCATGCACTCACACATCAGAGCTTATAAGTGGTTCACCTGAGTGCAAGCTGTCATTGTACCTGGACAATATTCTTCTGGAACAGTAGCTCAGAGACAGCTTTTGAAATTCTGCAGGTGTTCCCTGCCACTTGCAGACACAGCGTAGTCATCAGGGAGACTCAAGTCAGAAAGTCTAGGTGTTTTGAATTTAGCATTTCCCATGTATATAAAGATGTGTAGGAGAGCTTATCTGGCTTTGTCCTCCATATCCTGCTTTATTAACAATAGCGTGGTCATAGGGGAAAAAAACAACTATGCATGATCAGCAAAATCCATCCAAATGCATCTTCATCCACAGTTTTGCCACGGCATGAGGATTAAAGTTAACACAAGGATTCCATTTTGCTCCTGGTTCTTTTAAAGGGTACCTCCTGGAAAATACTATTTTGATATGCATGTGAGAGCCTCAGTATTTGCGCTGCTGTCAAAAGAACACATAATGGAGATTTCCACACTAGTTTGAAATTAATAAACTAATATTGGAAGCAGTTTTTCTGCAGCAGCACAAGACTCACTATGGGCCACTTTATCTTCTCAGGCAGCGACTGTTTCCACAGGGGAGCATGTCCCTACTTGCCACAGCAGACAGATAGTTGTGGTGCTGTCTGCCACTGGCTCCTAGCAATTAATTTTCACCTTATTTGGCAGAGGTAAAGAAATAAGGAAATGATTTTGAAGCAAAAGAGTGAGCATACAGAAATTAAACCAGCCCTAAGTTCAGGGGTCAATCAGTTAAGATCCAAATCTTATGCTTAATTGTATCAAAATAACGTCACACTTTTCTACCAACATATAAAGAAGTAGCTGGAAGCCTTACTGATAATGAAGTTGAAATGAATAAGAAATACCTACTGCATGTGCTCTATTTTGCTCTAGATTCTCTCTAGCTATTTTAAACCTTATTATAACTGGAAAATTACCTTACATAACAGCATGCATCGCAAGAACTGAAAGGGTTTGTGAATAGAAAATGGCAGTCAAGTTCCATTGCAATCAGCAGTGCTGTTTTTAGGCCAGTTGAATACTACTTCTCAAAGGTTTTTTATGGTTAAAATGTGATTGGTATCAGCGTGATGGACGAAGTTCACAAAAAGAAGTGAAAATTCCTTCTGGCATTGCTTGAAACAGGCTTAAAACGCTCCTGCTGAACTGTGCTGGGAGTTTGAGCAGAATTTTGTGTAAGGTGATTAAACTGTCCAAGTTTAACTTTGTGAAATGATCTCTTCTCTCCCCACTTATTTAAGAGGAGCAAAGTCTTCACAAGAATCAGAACTATTGCTATATCCCCCTCTTTGGGAAGTGCTGAAACTTGATAACATCCCTAACATCCCTCTCTTGGAACTACTTGGAGTTTAACAATGAACCTAGAGGCAGTATTTTCTGAGTAGGTGTCCCTTCTGTAAGAGATGAGCAGTGCTCTACATGCTTTCCAGGCCTGAATATCTTCTGAGGCACCTACACAGTCTGAGAACTGCAACCTGTTCCTACAAGGCAGAGGAAACTGCAGCATTTGTGCTTCTCTTCTGAAGCTTCCAGCTGCCCCACTCAGTCAAATAGTAACCACGTACGGAATGGTAGGTTGGGAGGCTTGTTTTATAATCCAGCAATACAGGGAAAATGGAGACCCAGTTAGAAAATCAAGACCCCAGACAGGGCTAAGTGGCATTCACTTGCAGGGCTAGATTTCAACAGGAGATGCTTGGCAATTAATCTTTCTGGTTTCTGATACGAAGGAGGAGCCAAGACTGGAGCCCTGTAGAAGTGAGAGCACTTGTTATTAAAGCACTGATTTTCAGATGGGTTGCATCCTGTGGTAAGGAATTACCTCTTGAAGATGAACTTTTCCCAAATGAAGTCCCTTGACTGTGGTAGGTTCCTTAACTAGCAGCTACCCCTCTCATTTCCAGAGATGTGTTGTCTGGTTGTCATTACAAAACTAATTTTTCTTTCCTTTGTTCTGCAAGGACTTCTTTATGGGAAGGTAATTTGAAGTAAAAATCTGATTCCCATGTCTCTGTTCTGTCAAGAGACTGCTATATGGATACATTGTTGAGGTTGCTTCATCAGCACACAGAAAGTGACGTGTGTTCTCTCTTTAGGGGTGGGGCTTATTGCACTGAAGGGTTCCTGCACAGTTCTTACAGTGCATGGCACTGCCTGTCAATGTGTGTTCACCTCTTCCAGGAATCTACTGCGTGGACTAGATGAAGGTAGATGCTGTCTCTCACTGACTAGACTCTAATCCCATGTCCCCATGAGTAGGTAAGGAACATTTGAGGTGGTGTCTTCTGCTCTCTGCAGTCAGTATTACTTGCATGAGACTCCTGTGCTCACAGTTAGCAGCTTCCCTCTTCATATCACATGTTTCCAGAGCAGCCATTCAGCACTTGCCCAAAAAATGATGTGACAAAGCCTGTGGTCTCCAATTTACTTTTCTTTATAGGAGAATTATGTACTATGCTGCAGAAACTGCTTCTGCCCTTGAGGTCGCTTGCTAGTTCATTTGCCAGGACTTAAAACATTCACTGTATTGGCCCTATCCAAGCAAAGAACAGGTGTTTATAATTTACTTCTTTAGACCCTCCTTTTTCATTGTGGTTGCACCTATTTTACTAAAGATCAAGTTCTGCCACCCCGTCCTGCTCAGTGTTAACAGCACTTAGGTTTGGATTAGCCTGGTTTCACTTACAGCTGCGACCGTTCCTGGTGGCTTGGTTCCTCTCACTGTCCCATCTTTGTGATCTTGAAAATTTGGAATTTCTGGGATCTCATAACGACAAGTGTCCTAGCCGTGCTTATGCAGTGAAGGAGCTGATGACTTTTCCATAGGCCAAAGTGTTAAAATGTTTCAAGTTCACTGAAAAGTCCTAAGCTAATTTAGGGCTTTATTTGGGCAAAACAAGATGCACTTTATATGCTACATTTCAGTTTTCAGTAAATTTTGAATTAGTAGAATAATCAATTCTATTATTATATGTATAAAATAGATATAATAATTCTATTGATCTATTATTAGTAGAATAATCAATTAGTGTAATAATAATAAAACTTCAACCTGTGGTGCAGGTAGTTGTGGTAATGTAGAGGAACCATTAAGATGCAGTTGCTATTCTCTCCCAAAACACACAGGAGCATGTTTATGTTATTCTTTCATCCCCTTGACTTTGTCTCTGTACTGTGGCTTATGTCAGAAAAATAGTCTGTGAAACTTACATAAGCAAGCAGAGTAGAACTGTCCTGTCACTTCAAAAAAAATATTTTGAAATGTTGGTAACATTCAAGATAAAATAAGTAATTTCTTTAGTCTTTTAGTTGACTTCTTTAGTCAACCACAAGCCAGTCCTGACAGTAAGATCCAGGTGAGTAGTCACTGGGAGAAGCTAACAAACCCTCATCCAGCTAACAAACACGTCCTCATCTGCAAAAATCTTGGCTTTAGAGTCCTTCTGTGCATTTGAACAGTGGTCTTTCAGCTTTTATTCCTTTCTACCTCACTCCTTGACCTTATTGGTCCTGTCCTTTGCCCCATCCCAATACTGCACCCCCAGCACTGGGCTCCAGGCAGTTCTACAGAGAAAAGCAATTCCTGATACTTGCTTAGGTTACTGATGCTGTTTTAGCAACATCCCTTTATGGATCTATTTGAATGCTCTGCAGTACAGAGCAAACTGGCAAGTACATAGGGAAAAGAGAGGGAGGAAACCTGGCTGGTGTCACAAGGCCCCTGTTTTCTCTGACAGAGGAAAAGGGGTTAGATAAGAGGAAAGGGTTCTGTGTGCCATACATTTAAATGGCTGCAGGCAAGGCTGAAGCTCTTGATAGTTGCTGGAAGGCAGCAGGTAGTAGGACAACAGCTCTGCTTTAAGCTTGTGGACTGACTGTGGTTCTAAAATGGAGCCGAAGGCCAGGTGGCAGGGAGGATAAGGACTTATTTTTGATGAAGAAAAAATGCTATCTAAAGGAAATGAGTTCATAGAAAGGGACTGCAGATTCTGCATGTTGAGCTTAAAAGTTTGAACCTGATTGCTTATCAGGACATTGCAATCCTAAAATTAAAAAAAGAAGGGAGAAAAGCATAATTTCTTTCTTTCTTATGGTGTGATTGCCTTTGCTTTGAATAAATTTGAATAAATTAAGCTACTAATTCTGCCCCTGTGCCTCTCCTCCTTCCTTCTACCATATGGTAATAGAGATCAGCCTCCTGGTCAGTAGCTGTTTTCCTGCTGAGGTGCTCTAGGCCCATGCCTGCTATAGAAATCACAGGTCTGGTCATGGAGGGAGGGAGAGCTGGAAGCATTTAAGTTATCCCATCTCTGCATGTTTCAAACCTTCCAGCTGAGAGTGAACAGACGTCAGGCTTTTGTTGTAGCAAATAGGGAAGGAGGTAACGCAAAGATTATTGGGCATTCACTGGGGCTGTGGCATGATGTGGGAAAACTGGTCTGCGAATGGCTGAAGGGTTAAGTTAAATCTAGGCTTCCAGTGTAGTTTGGATACTTGTTTGGACTATATATCATGGGCTTTGTCACTCATTCCTGTTCTCTGCCACCCCATCTTCATTCTTGTCATCTGGCCATCCATGAGATACCACGGCCATCGTTCTCCTCATGCCAGGCAACCAGAGATGGAGTGTTGTTGCAGTAATGGAGCAGTGGCCATAGTGTGCTAGCTGTCTTACAGGCATACACATACAGGCTCTCTCCTTAACTGTGGCTTCTGAATTTTCCTTCCAGTGTGCCTAGAAGGAGATTGCAGTTTAAGTTATGTTGCTGCATTTAAAAAATGTAATGCTGTCAAAGGNCACAGCTTCATTGTGTTCAGCAGCCTCAGCTGCAACACCCTCCTCTTCCCCTGCAGCCTCATTTCGTTCTATACATACCTACTAACTTTACCAGCGAATAAAGAAGGGTCCTACGGATAATAGCTTTCTTCATTATGCTCTTCCAAAGGACACCTGCTCAGGGGATGAGGTAGTGTATGATCATGTAATTAAAGACTCTGTATAATGTCCATTTCCCAGTAGGAGACCACAGGGAGCGCGGCAGCCGCAGCCCCTCACTCCCATTCTAATGCCACAGTAGCATCTGGTGGTTGGAGCAGCAATTGCACATGCAAAAATGGGGCTTTTCAGTTTCTTGTGCCATAGAGCTGAGAGGGGCACATCCTTCCTAATGTTGCTTTACGCTTTCTGGGGCTCGAAATGCCCTGTGGAGGCAGAGTGTTAGAAAAAGAGATTGTCCAATTCTAATACACTTCTACAGTATGTGCATTTGAATAACGTACATGCACCTTAAAATCTGAGCAAAGTTGAATTTTCACAGGGAGAAAAATGAGGCTTTTCTTTGACCTTAATGTAGTCCCTGCTCCACAGGATGGAAGGGCTAAATCTTCTGTATAAAGCACTTGAATTGTTTGAGTTTTGTCTTATCTGGTAACAGAGAAATGGCTGAACAGCTGCTGCTGAAGATTTCCTTGCTGTTTTCTGGGACTAACACTGGTGTGAAAAATGTCAAATGGTTTATGATCTCAACGTGATCGTCAAAGATGATGATTTATAATACCATTTATACATAGTTCAGCCAGCTCTACGCATTGCATAAATTCTCCTTTCTGCAGAGAATAAATTAGGAAAAGCAGGTTTCATGAGAGGAAAAATAAGATCTCTTTCAGAAGAGAAGTAGTAATTTAAAATCAAAGTGATTGTTCCTTGCAGTGGTGCCACAGTAGTGCTTTGTCCATTCTGGTTACAGTTCATCATCAAGCAAGTTAGAAACTGCAAAGATTATGTTCTGAAAATGCCCAGCAAGCTGTTCAGCCACAGAGCTTGACTTCAAAGCTGACAAAATGCTGTGGTCAAAAGCTGTCTGCTTGTAATGCCTGGTGAATATGGACATTGTGAGTGAGGGGTATGTCACAGACTGAGATTCTCTCTCCTGGCTCTCCATGGGGCTTCTCCCACCATGAGATGACAGGAGGGTTTCAAGTCTGGTCCTTCGAGGGGCTTCAGAACTAGCAGTACCATAGATAGCCCTGACCTTTCCATCCTGTTGCAGCTTCTTCCACAATTTTCAGGTGAGAGATCCGTGAGTCCTCTACTTGCCAGCAGGTTGTGGGAGATAACCCCAAGTACTCAAGCTGGCAAGGAAAGAAGAAAAGTAGATAAAATGCACTAATGTGGTCATTAGATAGCAGGGAAGAAGTGCTGCAGTGGGGTTCTGCAAATGAACAGTTCCTAGTTTCAGTATGTTTCTCATGTTTTTTGTAAGTTAGGGAGGATCTTCACAAAGACATAGTTGACCCTCCCACTTTTTTCTGCCAAGCAGATGTTGGTAGAAGGCTTTGGTTGCAATGGTCCATAGTTTTGATAGTGCTGCACTCTGAGTTTGACTTCAGGCTGTGTCAGGATGACTTCCTGACAGTGTGACACAGCCACTATGGGCTGTCACATCTGTCATGTTGGGCCACGTTGTATAGAGACTTGCTGCTTTCTGTTAACTGTACCTGGCTGGAGTGGAGGGAATAAGCATATTTCTCCTTATGCAATGTGACTTCCAACACAAGGAAATCAGTTTCTATGCTTGAAATGCTGTTTTCTGCCCTAGTATTGCAATAGTGTACAACTTGACAATATAAACTGTGTTATCTGGACTCTAGTTAGTTCCTAATGGGAATAAGGATAATAGTGCAAACTTTTTTTGAATATAATTTGTTCTTGCTTTAATATCGTATAATTGAACAAAGGCCTAATAGTTTTATTTTATAAACCTTTCATATGATATTGTAAGGTTAAAGCAGAAGATTTAGGTTCTTCAGTGCTCAGGAGATACTAACTTCCTTCTCTGCATTTTGCTTTTTACTGAACATCTCTCCAAACCTAGGACACTTTTTGAATGTATGGAAAAATGTATCTGTGCTGTAACACGCTGATTAAACTGGAGCAAATCATGTGGTGGCTTCTGGAAAGTCAGGCTGAAATTCAGCTTGGAGCAGAACCTAGATGAGTGCATTCCTAGGCCTAGGGGTTAAATCTATATAGGCCAAATGCTATAAGGCTATGAACCTTTATTCCCTGTTAGGATTCAGTATATTAATTAGTCTGTTAACAAGTGCTAATTAGCCCTTCCTGCATCTCAGTTTCCAGTCCTGGGCTTTTAAGGCTGTGATTTTAAAACTTTTCTGTCACCTCAAAAATTGTCAGTTATATAAAAGTATAGCATGGTGTTTTCCCCTGGACATCATCTGAACTTGCAGACTTTTTAATGCTGTAAGATACTTGAAACAGTAGTAAATATGTACATTAAATGAATTGGAAGATGAAGATTTCAAAGGAGTGTCCGCAGTGACTTTTCTGCTGAAGGACCATGTGTGGTTGCTTGTTAGGGGGTTCAGGCTGTCTTGTACTGTCTGCCTACAGAGTTACTTCTCCATTTCCAGTTGGAAAAGGTAAAGGCTGTAGCAGGTAGGCACACAGTGACAGGTTTATAAAAATGTGTGAGAGCAAGCAAAGAGAAGTTATAGGTTAAACAAGAATTTGCAAACATAACAATAACACCACACTGCCTTTCAGAAGATCCATTGTGCTCTATATAGGGGGCTCACAGGGGTCATTTAGCTCCAGTGAGTGTTATCACCAAAAGTATAAGCCTTTTGTGTGTTTATCTTAGAAAGTTATAAAAAAGTACTCCATGAAATCGTATCTGGAACACCTTCTTCCATCGTGACATTTCTTGGTTTTCTTCTCAAGGGAAAAGAATGCTTGTTTAACTCTGTTCGTCATCTAGCTCGATGCTGGAATCCTGACTGTGCTGCAGTGAAAGGTTTTCATGGCTTTGACTACCTACCTGCTGCTTTTATTTCCTCAGAAAGTTACAATTTGTGCTTGTGAGGGAGAACATGGTGCTGTGGTTATTATGGATCTGTGCTCAGAGGCTAACGAAGAGTGTGATGAAGAGAGAGCATTTCCCATTTCCTGCCAAATAAGGAAAGAGTTAGGTCTGAGAGACAAATCCATTTTCTGACAGCCTGTGGCCCAAATGTCTCACTTCAAACCTTAGGCAGCTCCGGACCTTAACTACTGTGAATTGCAATAATAGACAGATTCAATTGCAACTTCTGTTTTGAGTTCAGAGTGGAAAAGCTCCCTGAATTAAATGTGGTGGATCAAATCCTCAGAGGTTGCCCAGGCTGGGCAGTGGTTTCTTCTTCTCCCCTTCTCCCCCATCCCCGACTGAAACAAGAAAAGACCCTGGCAAGTTTATGTTTTTGCAGAAAAGGTAATTTAATAGATGTGCTATTCCACGTGAGGCAACCTGCACAGGAAGAGCTCAGCACTTTGTCTAGACTGTCTGCATATTTCTTGACATGAATAAGAGTTGGCCTTTGTTCTTGCTTCATCTCATCCCTATGTTATGCTTGGATAAAGCCTCTTCTGTGAGATACGAAGAGACTTTATGGAGATGGCTGTTTGTGCAGTGGAGCATGTGGTCATTCCAGCTTCATGGTAATCTGAGGAAGTAGGTAAGATAGCAGTAGTATGATAATGGCATATGGCTTTATTGGAAAAAAATAAGCTGCTGCTTATTGTCCCCTTTCCATGTAACAAAGTGATCTCTGTTTATCATTTCTTGTTACCCTTTGACCACTGGTATTAAGCCCATTACGTGAATGTAATGTGTTCTGTAAACTCAGGTCAGTTCTTAATGGACAATAATTCAAAAGATGAGACACGTAATTGGTTATAACTTACTCTAATTGACATGCTTTTCCCAGGACAACTCCAGTGCTCAGACAGCAGGAGCATGGATGTTATTAACCAGGGCAAGTGTGAAGGACGTCCCACTTTTATGTGTCCTGTTTTGTTTCCCTGGATCAGATGCACAATGACTTTCATCCAGACAAAATGTCCTTCAGGTCATGTACAGATAAACACTTTCAACCTCAAAATAATCCAGAAAATTCCCACCTACCTTAATTATATTAAATTTGGATGCTGTTACAGGCAATGACAGATAATGAGCAGGTAATAAAAATTAGGTGACACTGCAGTGCATGTGTTTGCTGTGTCTTTCAGACACTGTTCACAGACTCCTTCCTTCCAAGGGGGCTAGTCTTAGGCCAGCATTTAAAAAAAAGAGTATTTTATAGTCTTCAAATTACCAGAAATCTGAAGCCCTTGTGTATGAAAGGGCAGAAGATAGAAAATGTCTTTCTTTCTACAAGGTGCTACTTGTAGCAATTACAGTGCATTGACTTTTTCTCTCCTAGCCTAGGACTTAAGACTGAAAAAATGGTTTCAGATGATGCTCTCAGATGCTCTGAGATTGTATGTTAATGCAATTTGCCATCTTAAAATTGTACTGCCTTTAATTTATTTAAATACAGAAGAATAAATATTTCTCTAAGTTGAGCATATGAAAGTTGACATTTATTCCTGCAGAGTGGATGAACTTTAAGTCCTTCTTAAAAATAACTGCAGCAACTGCTAAGGTTTTTAGTTTTGGAAAGAGTGAAAGTATTTTCTCCTTCTGTTTGCTAGACTCCTTTAGAGCTGCCAAAGACTACAATCACCTGTCAGCCAATGATAAAATAAAGGTATTTTCTTTATGAGAATGGGATACTGGTTTCATACTCAAGAACAGACAAAAAGCAGAAAAATTTACGGTTGATACTAAGCTACTAAGTCAGGTTTTTTGCTATTTGTTGATAATTTTGATGGTTATATTTGTGCCTGTTCCTGAGTTTCTGAAAAACATTCAGTGTTATTCTTGTGGTGTAAAAACGTTGAATGTCATCTGCTTTTTTTTTTCTCCTGGAAGTCCCCTGCCTGCCTGAATATTTAAAATGTGTCTTAATTCGCAAACTTCGTATAGGCATGCTATTAATTGAGGGAAAAAAAATTGTAGGCCTTTAGGAAAGCTTCTGGGATCGTTATTTTAATCGCAGTGAGTTTTGTTCATTTTGTATGGTGGCAAATTCATTTTCTTATGGACTGCATGCACAGATTTTCATCTGCTGTAATGCTCTGGGTTTCAGCCATTTCCTTACTGCAAATGAATAATGAATAAGCTGTGGTTTGAAAGTTAATGGTTCAAGATGAAATCAGAAGCTCATTGCAACATGGATGATATTCATTTGTCATCTCCATGGAAACTTCTATTTATCGTGACACTGCAGCTAAAACTGTAACAAGAAAGTAAGCAATTGTTGGAATGCAAGGCTTTTGCTGAGAAGCAGATTTAGCAAATAAATGATAGGGTTGCACAGAAATGCAGCATTACTTTTGAAATTGGATTTTTTTTTTAAGAATACATGAATCTTTCACCTCAAAGGATATGGATTTTGTTGTGTTTTGAAAAGTTGAAAAATACCAGTAGAATGAGGAACAAAAAGCATAGATATCCTGGGAGATCTCTCCCATTCCCATCTGTTGTGGGCCGTGTGACTGAGAGCACATATTAATTTCAGGGCTACAGCGTTGCATGACCCCCTTGCATCCAAAGCATGGCTTCCTGGCCCCTTACGTATCGTACGCCAACTATAAACTTACCTGGATTAATCAGTTAGTGCTGCTTAGCAACAGAAATAATTTTCCATTAGTGAGGTAGATTTCTGATAGAGCAAACTTATGTCAAAGTTTTCCTTAATTGAGTTGGGGCTAAATCCTTTACTCGTATTATAATAAGAATTATTATTAAGGTTATTCTTTTCTCATTTAAATAATTACAATAGCGCACCCCCCAATCCTGAAACAGTATTTAATATGTCATTCCATAAAAAGCCTGAGTTTTTTAGTTTTGTGGATGTAATGCAGTAGACTCAGGTAAGGCAGGTGAGCTCAGAGCTTGAGAGGCAACAGAAAGAATATCAAAGGCTTTTTTTTCAACATTTGTGTATAGTGTATTTCAGCTTTTTGAAGCAGGGAAGAGCTTTTGTGAGCTGGTGCTACTCTCGTCCAGGAATGCCACATGCCTTTGCTGGGGCAGGTGATGCAGGAGGGAAAACAGCCTTTTACTCCCCAGAATTTAAGACTGAAGTGTCCACAGCTGATGAAATAGTTACTGTCCTACTCAGGATGAGGGTCAAGGATAGTTTGACTTCTGGGAGTGAGGTTAATCAAGACAGGTAGCTTCTGTTATTTATTTCTGAGCCACTTTTGTTTATGGAAGTGACTTACAATGAGGGGTTTTTTTTGTGGTTTTTGCATTTTTAAGGTAATGAGCGATTTTGGAGCATGCTTATAGTTCTCTGTCAGGGGTTTTTGCTTCTAAGTTTATATAAAGGGCTGCTTATTATCCTTTACGTTAGTTTCAAAAATCAGTTATTAAAAAAACTGGTCAGAATTTTCAGCTTGATTTTGCAGGTTACTTACCAGGTATGTGGCCATTCCACAAATGATGTTTACAGTTATTTCCAGTGTGTTAGTGGTCCCTGTGATATAGAAAACATTTTTATGTTGACAAAAATGGTGCAATTTACTGGTTATGCACAGTACGTACACCTGAGTTGATATCTCCTGGCTGCAGTGATGATGTTCTCCTGCAGTACCTCTTGTCCCATGTTACTATAGAGATTGAAGATACTTCAGTAGGACCTGATTATTAGCTCCAATTGTCAAACATGTACCCTCTCCTGTTACTTCCCAAGGGCAGAATATTCTTTCACTGCCCAAGAGTGAAAAACTGGAGATGAACAGTAAGCAGAGTGACAACAGGGTGAGAATAAGGCAATGGACTTAGTGGATATTAATGGAAAAAAGAGTGAGAGTGAGAGAGTGATGGCAGGAGAAAGTGAATGGAAGGAAAAAGATCACAGAATCACAGAAGGGTTGAGGCTGGAAGGAGCCTCTGGAGGTCATCCAGCCCAACCTCTCTTCTTGAGCAGGGTCACCTGGAGCAGGCTGCCCAGGACTGTGTCCAGATGGCTTTTGACTATCTCTGAGGCTGGAGACTCCACAACCTCCCTGGGCAACCTGTGCCAGTGCTCGATCACCCTCACATTAAAATCTGTTTGCTGATGTTCAGAAAAAATGGGAGAAAGCGTGAAAATCAAATTTCACACTACAAGCACTAGCTTGGGTGATTGCTCATAGGCAGGCATAGTGTTAAGAAAAAATAAGTTTGTGCATCTGAAATGTCAGAAAGGGGAAAAGGCTTCCTCCTGGGTAGAATCAATAGATTTCTCACCTTTAAAAAATCAAAAGCCACTCGCCTTGAAGGTCTGCAATGGAAGCTCCCTTAAGCATGGGGGAGAGTTCACTTACGATCATTTTGCCCCTTTATTTCTCCATTTATTCGCTATTTTTCCCCTTAAACCTGTCTGAATATAAAGATGCCGAGTATGAACCCGTAACTCTTTTTGCTAGAGACTGTAAAACAATGTAAAAAATAGAATAAAATAAACCCAACCCCGCGGCCGCTCGGCTCCCGCAGG